>JAAAKE020115450.1:0-16083 GCA_010014785.2 Anisolabis maritima | reverse complement strand
CTTTCATATTCCTGTAAGATTTAAGGACAGACTAAAAAGTTGCATAGGCCACTGATAATGAGGTTGAGGAATATTAAAAAGCAATTCAAGATGCCATGAGGTATAATTGTTGATATTAAGAAAGTCCGCACGCAAAGCACAATATTTATCTGATAAAAACAAAATTTCCTTTTATTTTGGGGTTACTATGGGTAGTGGATGAATTTAAATTTTATATTGAAATCTTCATAGTTTTGTAAATTCAAAGTACGCCCTAAAGCTTATATAATATAATTAAGATTTTCTAGGTTAAGAGGATTTTAAAATGTAAATAAATAAAATAAAAAAGTTATTTATTTTTAATTTTTATAATTTGTTTAAATAAAAATGATATAAAATATAAAGAAGGTATAGTTGGTATCGTTTTATTTAAGTCGACATTGATTGATCTATTAATCTTTTTTTTTATTAATATGATATATTTGCCTCGAGAAAAATTTTTATTTTATTTTATTGGAATAAAATAATATTTGGGTGTTTATTAATAATAATTTCATTATATAAATATTTATAATTTACATAATCTCGACGGATGTTCTCCAGGGAAATTGCCCCACTCGCCAAAAATTTTATTTATACCATTTCTCAAACGGAAAACCAGGGAATCGAGATCCTTTTGCGGTTTCAATTCGATTTGTCACTTGATGTTTGAAAAAATAGATTAGTGAGAGAATGGAATTTTTTAAAGTTAGGGTAATTTTTATACTCAAGAGGTCTTAAAGTAATTATAATTGTTTTGGTTCCAGATGGCCAAATAATTTGTCAATAATGTTTAATTGTTTAAAAATAATTGAATATAGTTTATTATAAAACTTTTCTTAAAATTCTAAAAGTTAATTTGTAATACATTACTAGAAATAGTCACTTGTTTCACATAAAAATAATAATTGGAGAAGAGCAATTCGAAGTGGTCTAAGTTGTAGCAGCGTCTTCTATTACTAGTTAGTATTTTATATATCAAATTAAAAAGATAGGGGAGTGTCCATCTGTCGTCTGTCTGTTTGAACAATTTCCAATGAAATTTTCCACCCTTATATAGTGTCAGCCCAGGAAAAATAGTCGGGTTCCCAAATTCACATTTATTAAGATAAATATAAATAAAATCGATTCGTCGGTATATTGTTACGACGGCACCGGCCCTTCTGGCATTTGTCAGAACGCCCTTATGGACAGTCATCCTCTGAACATCTCTTTCTTCTTTTCAAGAAAAAGATAAACTGATATGGCAGACATATTTAAAAGAATTTATAAAAAATTAGATCAGGTACTTCAAAAATTATAAAAAGTATTACATTCTTAGTATTTATTTGGTTTTTTTTTTTCAGTTTTTTGCAAATATTTTTTATAATTGTTAAAAAAATATTTGTGAGATTTAAATTAATTAGATTTAATTAAATTATAGACAAAAAAATACATTTTAACTTCATTAAAGATCTCTCCTATATACTATTATTTGTTAGTTAATGATCGGCACCTCTCTGATCGACTTGTTTTAATTGAATTGAAAAAAGAAGGTATATGATATCCTATATATATATCGTTTACTTTTCAACGCTCTAAATAATTATATTTTTTTATTTGTTTATTAAAGTGAAAATTTATGCGATTTAGTAATAGTCATGTTAAATTTCACATAAGCAGACAAGTTTCACATGAACCTCCTTTTAAAGTGAATATATAATAATAATAATAATAAAAACTTTTATTTAATCGGTGTAAATGGATAAAGAAAACAAATTTCGAAAATAGACTATATTTCTGCAATTACTTGTTAATTAATAGAAAAATATTAAAGCATGTAGGAAAAAAATTTCCAGGATTGAACTTCTATTAGAAATGAAAAGTATCAATTACAATCAAATGGGCGATCGAATTGAAACCGTTAATGTTTAATTTGCTATTATAACATTCCTATATCTTAATCGAAGAAAGACTAGTCTACAGCCAGTTTTGCGTTCTAGTCATTGTGATCACTCATTTCTGGACCCACTATTCGATGATATTTGAGCTCGCATACCAGATAAGTGTCTATAGATGATGAGATGGTTCATCTTCTTTCATTTTACGATAGATAAGTGAATGGGAATAAAAATCTTCAAATCTGCTGGTAAAAATGAGAGATAGTAAATAATGAAATAAAATCAGAATGGTAAATATTATAATTTAACTGAAAAAGCTTGTAAATATAAGTGTGTTTAATAAAAAGAAAAAACTGAAATAGAATAGTAGCGGACGTAATGAATAGCTAGGAATGCACTGAGAGAGGCAATTGAACGATTGCATAACTCCTCCTTGGAAGTGAACCGTGCAGATTATGCAGATTGTGACCAAGTGGGATTTCGTTTTGTAAAGCCTTCAATTGCCATCTGGATCGAGACGTTTATTATTTTTATATCATCGTTACAAGTGCCACTTCCTTTTCTAAGATTAATTAATGTTCTAAATGAAGAACCAACATTCGAATCAATAAATAAGTATATGAATGGGAATTTGGAAAATATTTTCATCTTCTATAGCTTACAAAAAATATTTTATCCAATTAGCACATCTGTGACAGAAAAATTTTTCGAGGAGGGAGGAGAGCAGAGCTTAATTGTTCATCTGAGTCAAGATTTTCTCTTTTTTAGATTCTTTGAGGAAATTTCATTAAATATAAAAAATATTATGTATAATAGATTCTTTTATCCTAACAAGTATCATAAATTATTTGAAAGATTATGTTGAATTGGTGCGTTAAAAAACTATTTAAGAACAAGGTAAGTAGAACTTGGTTTAAATTAAAAGGATATGCTTTTTTTTAGTGGAATAATTAGCTACCTATAATAATTTAATTCAGAGGTATTGTCACCACTCTCCCCTCACCTTATTTGAAAAATTTATCTCCCTGCTACTTAGAGGTCAAAAAACGTGAAACTTTCTTCGTAAAGATCAGAAAGGGTTGACAGGTTGGCTAATTCAGTTATAAAAGGACGTTAAAGTAGACTAAGTAGTTCCCTCTCTCAAGATTGGAAAACGAGCTGCACTAAAGGAAGGGATTTCCTTGGAGTTTTTTTTTTTATTATTATTTTTAACTCTATTTTCCTGCTAACAAGTTTAGAATAGGCTTAGGGTCAGCATAGTTTTCAATTATATAGTTATGTAATAATATTTGTGAAAAAATATTTATTACAATATAGGCCTATAATTATTTCAACTCATTTGCAAAAATATTTGGATGGGCAGACGACTCGAACATGGAACTTTTTGCTACACTGTTCTTCCGAGTGAATTAGCTAATTAAATGAGTGCGGAGAGATCTAAAAGTTCGTGTTCGAGTACCCAAACATCAAACAATTTGTTTTTTCTTTTCTAATAATGCTAAAATTTATTTCTTATAAATATAAATATTTACTATTAAAATATTTTGCTAAAGAAAATTTTTTGGTGTTAACAAAAGATTTCTGATTGTTTCATAAAATTAAAAAAAAAAAACATTTCTTGAATCTTATTAAGATTTAAATAGATAATTGACAAAATAATTATAAGGCTCGTCTAATTTTACAATAATTTGATATTCAATTATCAGAGTATAATTTTTTATAATTAGAAACATGGTCTAAATATAAAAGGAAATTCATTTTTTTTCTATTTCCTATTGGGAATATATATTTTAGTAAAATTATTTTAATCGAAATGCACTAAACTATAATTTGTCAAGATTGGATGGAGTCACTTGAAAGGATACGCGTTGCTATGTAATTATTTTAATATATCCTTTGGGATTTATGAAACCAAAATCTTGTTTGTTAAAGGCATTGGAGTTTTACAATATTACATCAATCATTCATAGTTAAAATTTTTTAATCTAAGGTCATTTTAATAATCGTCTATTAAATTACAGCTGTTTTTTAATATATATGTCTGAAATCAGTATGTTTCATGAACTTGAAAATGGAGTGTTTGCTGCACGCTACGATAATTAATTCAATGACTTTGGAAAGTGTCTTGTCTCCGTTGCTCCTAATCCTGGTGTTTTATATTTATTCTCTTGCTTTAATCTATTCACAAAGAATTGTTTATCCTTCCATCTTGAATAGCTAATTATTCCGATCCTCTGTGGCATTATCAAAACACCATTGATAAATTTAAATGAATTTGCTTAACCCTAATAAAAAATATAGATGAGGCAGAATTAAAAATGTTTAAATAAAAAACGCGTTAACGATTCGAATTTGATCACAACTGAAAAAAAAAAATTAATGTATGTGTGTGTGTTTAGATACTAGACTTTAGAATGAGATTCGGATTAAGGATTATGAAATTTATAAAATTGGAAAAAGTTAAAAAAACGACCTTTCAATTTTCCAGGGTTCGACTGTTGGACTGTTTTTCGATATTTATAATGACTTATGAAGATTTTTATCGAACTTCTTTTATAGAGAGGGAGTAATTGTCATTATACTAATTTTCCGAGGTATTTTTATTGATCTTTTTGTTTCATGCTTCGCTAGTCAATGAATTCTTATGGGAATAAGAATGGCGATATAACTTAAGTCTAGAGTCAGATTGTACTTTTCTGAGGTGGAGAATTAAAAGAAAAAAGACCTTAGTGGTTTAAGAACGCTAAAACCGCACTCTGGGCTAGGATTACTTGAAATTAATTTCCATATTGATTCCCATAAGTTTAGTTTTAAATAATATTTTTATAATACTGCCTAGAGTGAGATTGTAGGGTGATAAGGTAAAAAATGAAAAAAACAACAAATAATTTCCAAAGTTCCTGGAAAAGAGGATCAATATCTTAGAAAATCTTTGAATATATCCTTAAATTTATTATATGTTTCAAGATATTTTAGAAAACAATTATATTAATCAATATTGGGAATATTAGACTAGTAATAGTATATTTTTGTAATATATTGTAATTCATCGATCTATTCTGGATAAAAGGAGGAAAATCAAAATTATTATTTATTATTTAATTAAAAATTTATCACCTCCATATGGAAATTAGTCCTATTATGTAGATGATAATAAAATATCTTCAGTACCGTTAGTATGCTGAACATTTTAGTTCTCAGGTCAGTCAGTCTCTCAGTCAGAAACATTACAATACAACTCTATTTTGAATTACTTATTATGAAATTTATATAATTTGTATTTATTAATTATTTTTATAGCCAATGAAGATTCCAAAGCATAAATAAACACTTCAATGAAAATAAAATATATATTAAGATTGATTGAGCACAAAAATCCATATCGACTAAAATTATTTCTTTTTCTCTAGGAAAAATAAAAATTTCAATGGTTAATAATAATGATAGTGTAAATTTGTTTTTTATATTGATAGATTTGGAGAAACGTGCAATTTCTGAAAGTGGAACAAATCAATATCAAATTACAATAATATTAAGAATATTAAAAATTTATATAATTGAAAAATAATAGGTGATCCTTAAGAAAATTTTAAAAATTTTCTTTGATTATAAATTCATCTGCTATGTTAATCATTTTGTCTTCTGAATAATTTTCATAACAAGAAATAAATGTGTCTGAGGAGGAATCATACAAATGGAACAATTATAATTAAGATAGAAAAAGTGTTAGTAATTATATTTTGATCTGATGCAATGGTGAAACCAATAAAATTTAGCTAATTCCATAATTTTCTTCGATCTTATTTTAGTTAAATTTTTACATGAATAAAATTTGTCAATTTAAAGTGAAAGGAATCCCTTCTTCTGTTCTGCGCTGCAAAGAAAATTAGTACTGTAGAACTAATAAAAAGGTCAAATAAATTTTGAGTAGATGGAAAAACAAAAATGTGAACAAACATGAGAGAGTGAAAAATTTAGTCGTGAATATGAAAGTAATTACTCACCACTAATCGGCTCTAAATGGCAGACTAATCGTTAATGGAGATAATGTATGACACATCACTTAAAAATCTGGTGTGACTAAACCATCTCTTACCTAAGATAAGGAAATCTTAATGATATTGTGTCAGACCAGACTTTTTGCGTGAGGCCCCCTAGGTGGCTGTTTAATGCTAATTTAATACCAATTTAAGTAGAATAGTAGTATTAGTGTGGTTACTCCCGCCGTTTACCCGAACAATGGCAAAAGGCTACATCATTAAAGTGAGCCCCAAACAATTTAGGAGGGGGGGGATAAGGGTTAATACATTTCAAAGCTCATCTAATAAATAATTGTTATATGAATTTGAACAAAAATCGTTTGAGCGAATTTTGGGAAAATGGAAAAAACTAAAAAAGTACATCAGTAAATTACTAGTACCCGTCGACAAATTTTATTCAAAAGCTTCGAGGTGCAAGTGACGAGAATTCCTAACTTAAATATAAAATTTCTTCCACGTAAGTTTTTTCATTTTTGAGAAATCTTATTCACGGACACATAGCCACTATTTTGCGATTTCCATTTTTTTAAACCCAGGGAACATCAAAACGTGTATTTCCGTTGAAATTTCGACATCGATTTTTTTGGCGAACTCAATACTTTCTCACTCTCTATTTTATAGATAGGTAAGAGAAAATATGTATAAGTATGCTTTGCATAGCACTCTACAATTTTGTATTTTATTGATTATAATAACATATAATAAAAAAATCATTAACTCATATTTTACGTCAAAATTCAATCAGGAAATGCTATGGACGGACAGACAGACGGATGAATACTCAAGAATTATATATGCAGAATAATTCTTTTATTCTAAAATTTCCTTTTTAAATATGAAAGTAAAAAAATAACAATAAACATTTTATCGGTATAATTTATTCGGGAACCTTGATCTAAGTGTGGTTGTTAAAGTTCCAGGAACCATCAAATAAAAAAGTGACTTTTTTAAGGGAATCTAATTATCTTTTATATTTATAATATTTAATGTGTATTAATATAAATTTAGAAAGCGAAATAAATATTTACTAAGCGATTAATAATAAAAAAGGATGTTCTAATTAATATACTTGACTTCCTCAGAATTCACATGCGATCATTTCTTTATCTTTTAAAATGAAGGTCAAAAAATCTGTCCTTTTTCAAAGTCAAGGATATTTTTTAATTTTCCATTATTGAATAAATGAACATGAGAATGACATTACTAGCTTTAATCAATTCTCTATAAATATTATTTCAAAGTGTTTTCCTTCAAGATAACTATATTGAAATTAATAGAGTTTAAATCTATCAGCTTTTTAGATTGAAAAAAATATTGAAAAGTGGAGCGGGACAAAAATAGGGAGGATTTCAAGACGTTAAATATAAAACGCCCACAGTGGAGGTGCATTGAGGTGCGAATACTAGGAAGGGAGGCCAAGAGAGCAGGCATGCGCAAATAAGACAGATTTTAAAGTAACGATGTTTAAACTCTCTTCTCGAGCGTTCGATTTATTAATATTTAAAAAATGAGAAGCGGGTGAATTACTTGTAATGAAATGAACTTAATTTTGCGCATAAGTAGATACATTATAACAATTACGAATTTGCAAAATTTGGCACTCTTCAGGAATTTGGAAAATTTAATGGGGGAACGGGAAATGTCGATTAGAAGAAAAAGTAGCTCGTGGCGACTCAAAAGGACGACTGAGTCATACCTTTCGGGCTTTGTCCCAATACAGCCTTCCTTGTTTTTTTTTTTAACAAATTAGAAAAAAGATGTTCTCTATTTATCGCGAGGTATTTTATTACCGAAATACTATCTATCTATACATATGTTGTCGCTTCTGCTAAAATTGAACAGTTAAGTATTTATTTGATTTCTTTTTGATTACCAACGTAAAAAGTTGTGAATTTTTGACTTGAAATGTCTGAAAATAATCAAGGTCTCACTTCTAACATTAAATCTTAGGAAATAAATTCATACACTAGTTTGATTATGTAAGGAAATAATAATTTAAATAACTAATCTTAATTTTTTATAGTTTTTTTTAAGTTACGAGAAAGAGATAATAAATGCCAGAGGTCTAAATTTTATATGAAATAGGTTTTCAAGTAAGAAATAAAATAGTTGACATTAAAATATTCAGATTCTGAGAAAATGACAATCTTAAAACCGATTTCAAAAAAAGTTTTTGAAACATGAGTTTTAAACCAAATGTTTCGATATAAGTTATAAGTACACAGTTCTATTCAACTTTGTCAATTTAGGGACTTTTGAATATTATTTTATATCTCCTTCGACCTCACAAAATGAAATCATTTAGGAAATTTTTTGAGACTGAAAAAAAAAACTTTTTTTTTTGAGATTTTTTTATTTTCTTTGGTTATATACAAAAACTAAACTAAAATAAACTGCCTTGAACTACCTATTTTTCATTGAATGAAATTGCTTCTCTGTTGATGTTTTCCTAATGAACCAGTAAGACCAGTAATGAATAAAAGATGATAGAGCTTATAATAATTTTTTCTAATTTATTTTTAATTCTTTTTTTGAATTAATTTTATTCCAACATTTTTTTAATTAAAATGTTTAAACAAAGACCTAAGGGTTTTTAGTTCAAAAAAATTGCAAGAATGTGTCTCTTTATCAAAACTTTTTTATTTTATAGTTTAGTAAAAAAAATTGAAATAACATTTGGACCTCGAGCGGAAATAGTGAAGAATAAGATGAACAAGGCTTTGGAAAATAACATACGTTTGACTATGAGGTAAATATTCACAAATCCACAAGGGTTTTAAATCCACCAATTAGTGATAAATAAATTGTCTTCTGATGAAATAATGGTTCTTAAGTTTTCACCGCTAACATCTTGTGATGCTGAGAGATCATTTTCTATTTATAAAAATATTCCGACAAATCGTCGCACGAATTTTATGATTGAGCATATAGAAATATTTTTGTAAGTTATATGTGAATAGAAGAAATGTTTCAGGAAGAATGAGAATCTTCTTCAAGTTATATATAATCTTTGGTTAGAAAATGAATATGCATAAATATTATTTTTAAATAAAATAAGTTCATTTTTACTTTGTTTTTTAAATAAAGAATAAATAATCAAATAAAATCAGCTTTTTAAATAATATTTTTATTTTTAATTTATTAAGGGATTTTTTTTTACAAAAAATCAAAGACGTTAAGAGACTTTTTACGTTCTCTACTTATAAAGATATTATCATATTTTTTTCTATTTGAACAAAGGAAGGACTAATTGAAAAAAGAGTTGGCATTTTGGCAGCGCTCAGAGTTGTTTTAGGAAAAAAATTGATTAAATAATTTTTCTTAATTTTTTAATTTATCTTCTAATATCAATGGTTTTTATTTTAGATGATTTTTAAAATTCTTTTTTTATTTTTTTTTGATGTAAAGCATTTTCATTTCAACATTCTGACGAAAGAGCAAATCTATCAAAAAATATTATTAGAAGTTATTAGAACATTTGGAAATATGAATCATCGCATCAAAGTTGTCTCCTGACGCATCACAAATGAGAAGAGGACAAACAGAGAAAAGAAAAAGGAGAGACAAATTGTGTAATTTCCTATTTGTCTGATTACTATAATTAATAACTATTAGAAGCAAAACCTTCTGAGAAAAATATACGGCCAAAAGGAAAAAAATAAAGGAAGCTTTAAAAAAAATTAATTCTCTGGCACATTCCCTTAATCTGTTAATTTTAAAAATTTTACATTTTTTTTAAATTATTCATTTAAAATATAAACAGTTAAAAAATAGAAATTGATGGGAAAAATAGATAATCGACTCGAGTAAAAAAAAGTAAAACTGCATGCCAAAGTGAAAAGTTTTTTGTTAAACAAAAACAAATTGGCCGGTTAATCGAAAATTATTAAAAATTGTTCTCTTATCCAGTTAATTTTGTTTCGATAATGGTTTAAAAAGTTTTTTAAAAGTGTCAGAATATGTTTTGTCTGTTATTATGCAATCCTTGCCAGTTATCTTTAACAAATTTGTATATAATAAGGGGGTCCCATTTTTTTGACAGTCCATTTTCACAAATCATGCATGTTCTGATGTCCCCTTAACTTTAATATGAAATTTAGTTTTTGAATTTTCTGAGTCACTAATACTGCTAAATGACTTGTCTTCGTGAGAAATGAAAAAGCTTTGACCTAATAGATTTTTTTTAAAAAATATTTTATTAGAAGAGGTTTGTGAAGGGCAACCAAAATCACAAAAATGATATGCTGAATAAAGTATTTTTATTTTTTAATATATTTTTAACCCTATTAATTTAACACATTTTTTTAAATTAATCAAATTTATCTTGTTTACATAAATTATTATAATTATTTTTTAAAAATGTTTTATTTTTTTATCAAAAAATAATAATTTATTGAATTATCTACTTTTCATTTATTTAAATAATGACATTAATGTAAATCTATATATAATAAATCTTTGCCAACATGATTGAGTGCTCTTAAACTTTTTTTTTTTTTTCTAAAGGAAAATTTTAAATAAATCTTAGAAAAGAAAAAAAAAATGAAAATGCCCACTAAATTATTACTCAAAATTATCTTCTTATCGAGGAATTAAGAAAAAGTTAAAAAAGTAAGAGAAATACTTTTTTTTGCTTATAAAATTCTGTGAAACTAAAAAGTGAAAATGAACATTAAAAATCCATTATATAATTCAATTAATTGATTAAAGTGTTATAATTTATTTCAAAATAAAATTTTAAAATTGGTCAATTATATTATGCCTAAATGCATCTAATTAGGAAACTAATTTAATCTTTAAGAAATAATCATTCCCATGAGAATTAATAAAAGTCCCCAGAGAGTATAATTTAAATTAATAAAATACACTTAAATACCGACATCAATTTCTTAATAATGTACAAAAACTTATTAATTATAGATAGTAAAAAATTTATTTGCCTATTGTTTTATGCAAATAAGCAAATAGGCCTATTTATTTTCTATTAGAGTTTTTACCTAAAATTTATTTTTAATTTATGTTTGAAATTTATTTAAGATAATGGAATTTATAAAAGAATATTTAAAAAAAATCTTTTTAAGACAAGCTGGAAAGTTTATTTTTTATCCTTGTGATAACAATAAAGATCCTACAAAATAAATTTAGTATAATTTTAGAAAACTTTTTCATTTTATCAACAAATTATATAATTAAAAAAAAATATTTTATATTAATATTTTGAATATATTTCAAATTGCACAACACTAAAATATATGACCTTTAATAAGTCTGAGAGAAAGACAAATAAAGTGAAATAAAAATGTTATTTGTGAAGTGCGAACGTTTGTAATGCCCGATTCGAGGTCGAAAACTTTGATGTATCTAATATAATACTTTCTCCTTTATATTATATAGAAACGACGTCCTTGAAGCTCAGCTGTTTAGAACTCGTATTCAAAAAAAAAAAAAATGGAAATGCTTATTTTGCTAACTGCGAATTTATTTAGATGGCAAGTGAATTGGAATTCCCACTCCCCTCCTCCAACCACGATCAAAAAGCTTAGAAAAAGAAAAGGAATAAGAAGCTGGGTTGTCTATGATGTCCGTCATGTATATCGAAATATTTGCGCCATAAAGGATATCAGGTGGAGCGATACATTGCTGCTACATGGCTTTATCTCCAGCACTAAACATGAGATATTTTCATAATAAATTTCATATTGAGAATTTTGTTTCCGAACTTTGAATAAATTTAATAAATATTATTTTTGTAGGGTTGTTATTAATCAGATATAAACATATTTTGGATATATGAGAAGGTTGAAAAGTGCATTTTAGCTGAACGAATATGTAACTGTGTGCTGGGCAAAATTTTGGAATAATTTATAGATTTTAATTATTATGCTAAATGGGACGAAGAAAGTTATTTATTTTAGTTGCAAACTTTTTGCAAATATTGACATTTATGGACAAAAAATTTAAAATATTTTATTTATTTTTGGTTGATTTTAAAAGTAAAATGTAAATCTTGAAAAACAATTAAATTTGATAATAAAATGTTATTCTCTACCTATAATATAACATTGCTAATTAAAGATTTAGAATGAAAAAAATTAAAGTTACAGTATATTGGGAAATATTCAAATGCCTAAAATATCATCTTGGAAAGAAGATATGTTCACGAAGGGATGACTTCTTGATTAAGTTATGAAATTATTATATAATTTTATTTAAAAATATTTCAAAATACATAATCGAGAAAGAGAAAATGTACAATTATCTGAAGAGTTTAATGATTTAAGATTTGCTATCATCTTGGAGGCAAGGTCAAAGTCAAATTACATTTCATGCATTATTAATATAATACAGTAACTTTAACTATATAGAGAGAAGTATTGCCAGTTTTTTCTTATTTATTTAAATCAGTTTCTATCGACCCCCTTCCCCCCTGCCTCCAACTTCCCAGGAATATTCTTAGTTTAAGTGAATCTAAAAAATTTTATTTATTATTATGTTTTCCTGTGATTTCCGAAATAATTATTAGTTTAAATTTGTATTTCATTATGTAAAAAATTATTTTAATGAAATGATGTATTTTTATTCATTATCGTTAAATGATGATTTGATTTACATTCATTCACTTCAACACAAAAACCAAAACGAGTCCGGTATTTATCAAAATATTTTATACTTAAAAATTTTATTGTATTCTAAAAATTTATTATTTTTGAACTTGTACTTTATTTATTTATTATTTTTGATCAACCGAGGAACCGAGACCTTAAAGCAGTTCATAAGAGAGTTGAGATAATCTGGCCATCTTGTTTTCCATGTTTTTTCGCACGGTGCATCGAATCTCTCATCTCTGCTGGTTCTTCTCGAGTGCATTAACCGACCGAATGGAAACGGAAGTGGCTACTTGGCCAGACAAACAGACAGACGTTCGCCAGGAATTTATTAACTTCCGCGTTGAAATTAGAAGAAAAGAAATAATAATACACAAAGCCTTCTTTTTGAGATTGATTAGGTTAATAATAAATAGGATAGAGAACAAAAATAATACGTAACAAAGAAAAGAGGATTATAGTATTTAAAAGATATATAAATATATATTATAATATAATATTGTGTCGCAAAAAACTGAGATATGATAGAGCTAAAGTTTGCGCCCTGAAAGTGTATCAAAAATGATAAGATACGACATATTAATTAATTAAATCTTTTTATTGAGCAGAATATATGATCAGAAATTTTTCTCCTAAAACACTTTAAATATTGTTTGAGCTGACTATCTGCGAGATGTTTGTGTTGATTGGGCACAATGGGCGCCTCTCGGATTCGAACTGATTTTCAGGCACTCGCACATATTCGTATCCTTAAATCCATACGATTTTTTTAAATTACTAATATTTTTTTGCAATAAAAATCATATTTTATAAATAGGGTATTTTTAATTTTATCAAAGAAAAATTTATTATTGAAAATAGAATTATAAAATAGAGACAAAGAATACTTTTATTGTATCAAATATCAAGGTCAAAAAAATTTCAAATTAAATAATTATAAAATGAAATGTTCGAAGGTTACTTTTCCCAGAAATTTTTTTTAATAAAAAGTTTTAATATTCTTAGGTGTATATAATAAATTAAATAAATAAAAAGTTGTTTTGCCCCCGAGCACCGAGGCGTCCTTGAAATTTTAATTATTCTCATCTCAACTATTTTCTATTGATATCATTCTGATAGTAGATAAAAAGAAATAATAGTTGCTTTTATTTCAATAAAAATTTTAAAGAAAGTCTCTCTTTTCTACGTGTTTTCTTTCTTGTGGGAATAATATAGAAAAATGAATAAATAATGAATTAAAAGTCGGATAAGTATTTTATTTATAATTTTAATAATTTAAGCCAAAAATTTATTACAATATTAAGTTAGAAAAGTAAAAAAATAAAAATCTGGTATGATAGACGCATATCACACAACTTTCTCCAAGGTAAATAAAGCTGAGTGATGTGCGTTTTTGTGTCGAGCCCCCTAGGTAGCCGTTTAATGCCAATTTAGTACCAATTTAATAATTTTGTTAGAGGAGTTTAAGAAACAGAGCGGTTGCTCATGCTGTTTACCGGACGGCAAGACCATCAGTAAAGTGGGTCCTAAACAATTTTAGGGGGGGATAAGGATTAATATATGTCAAAGATCATAATTTTGAGAAAATAAAAAAAAAAAGTACATCACTAAAGTACTAGTATCCTTCGGTCAATTTTATTGAAAAGCTTCGAGGTGCATGCAATGACGGCACATAGCGTGAATATAAAATTTCAGCCTGGTACCTTTTTTCGTTTTTGTTATAACTTGTTCAGACACACAATCAGACCGTTTTGCGAGACCCATATTCTTTTAGGATCAGGGCACTTCTTCAAAAAGTGAAATTCGACATCGATTTTTCTGGCAATCGCAATACTTTCTTATATAGGTAAGAGAAAGTAAAAACGAGATTTTTTATTTAAAATTTTCTTAGGAAATTCTGCCTAATTATCCATTTGGTTAAAAATTTCTCGTCCTAATTTTTATTGAATTTTTATTAGATAGTGATTGGAAAAAAACTAATTAAACAGAAAAGCGATAAGAATCGAGAACGTTATTGCAACATTTAATTTATTATTATCTATAAATATGTATAGAAAACAGGGACAAGAGGCTAAAAAAAATGAATCTGTCCGCGTTCGAGTTACGAAATTTTATGATTTAATTCCCAAGTTTGTTTTTAAAACAGAAATTTACTTAAGTTTATAGAAAAAATAAATAAATATATATAGACTTTACACATAAAGTTGTTTTGCCCCCGTAGAGGTATAAAGTGCATCCTTATACTGTTTGGAGCTATATATTTAATTTAATTGCATTCATTCAAATCGATTTTTAAATAGAAAATTATTTATACGTTTAAAAAGTAAATAAATATTTATAGCTCTCACTGGAAGGTATTTGACCGGTCAAGATTCCCTATATGGTGACATCTCAAAAGCACATAAACTTAATGATTCAAGAGTTCATGTTTCATGTTTATGAAGTTTTGGATTATATTTTAAAATATTCAATTCTGAAGCAAAAAATTTTATAATTTCAATCGGGTCTTATAAAGAGAGTTATTTAAAAAGTTTGAGAAAATTGAAAAGCGTGAAAAAAGTGAGTCCCTACATATAGAAACATACAAACAGAGTTCATTAGAATAGTAGATGGTGGCATCTGGGAAAGACACTATGAATAACCGGAGACATAATTTAGGGGCGCCATCAAAGAGGGGCGCCGGGCAGCCTCCTGCGCTAATGAAATGCTAAATAAAAATTAAACTCTCATCGAGCACAAAAGTGTACATTTAATCAAAATAATATTCGGACATACCAAGATTTAACAAGGAAAAGATAGAATATCTAACTAATAATAAACTGTTTTTATTCAAACGGAGTATATAATTACAATGATGATTATGAAGCATTTTTTAGTCTTTTTTCGGCATCTGAGGCATTATTTATACAGGAAACTCAAAATTTTTATCAATATTTACAAAAAAAAAAAAAAATTACTTTCAATTTGAAAAAAAACAAACCAATTTAATATTGGGTCACAGGACAGGTTTAGACGGTTTAGCAACAAGTTCCATCGAGCGCAGTGCATTAAATTAAGTTGACGTGACAGATTCGCTAAGGTAAAAGCCCGAAAAGCTAAATTTCTGTAATTGACCTTACTGTAAGGTGTGATGTTTTAATTATAATTATTATATAATTGTGGTATGCATCTATAAAAAAAAGAGAACAAACGATTTTATTTTTTTTTTTAGTCCTCAGCTTTTAGGGCGCAACTTGAAGAATTGGCCTAGGGAAATTAGTGTTCCGAACTATAGTAGTTAAATGAAATCGGATTCTATAATTATTAATAGTTTAAAAAGATATATACATATGAGAAAAAGATTCATTCAAAATTTCAAATTCCAATTAAAAGAGTTGAGATACGCTGGGTAAAATGCAAAAAAAAAACATCTTTAAAACTTTCCTTTGCCATTGTGATTTATTCGAGAGAAATACTTTTCCCAATGAAAAAAAGCATTCCTTGATTAAATTTTACCTTTGCTTAAATTCCTACCTAATGTCATTATCGTGCTTAAGTATC
>JAAAKE020115439.1:757-16086 GCA_010014785.2 Anisolabis maritima | reverse complement strand
TACATTGAATTTGCATATACTATAAGTTATTATTTTAAATTTATTTTGTAAAGTTGTTGTGATTTTAATTGTTGTTGCTCTTTTCTCTAATGACTGATGATGGCATTATCTAATTAAAGCCGAAACTTTTCATTATTTTTGGGAGTTTTATTTCGATAGAGGCTACCCTACTGGCTGACTTCCTCCTTTTTCCCATTCTCTGATCTGTGTACAGCTCCCCATCTCTTCGAGAAGATTTGTATTAGTAAATTGACTTTTGGGCCACTCTATATATAAAATGCTATGTCTATCTGAGTTATTGTATATGTGCCTAAGGTTGTTTGGCACAATAATAATAGCCGCTAAAGGAAAATATGATATCGAATAGTGTATTGTTTATATCTGTAAGAAGCTGTTTAATTTCATTTATTTATAAATTTTATCCGGACACTTTCTTTTCAAATATAGATAAAAAGGGATCAATTACATTGTTAAACTAAATGAAAAATTTAACATTTCATCTATATTTGGAAAGAAATTGTCCGCATAAAATTTATAAATAAATGAAATTAAACAAAAAATAATTGGCTTTTTACAGATATAAACAATACACCATATATGCAGGTGTGCCATTTTGATAATTACGAACTCAGGGACCATATTAATGAATATAGGTCTTATTATGTATGTACATATACTGCCTTCGGCGGTATACTACCTAGAATCTTGAAACTTTGTGCAATAATCTCACCTTCTGTTAAGTCTTCAGCGATATTTTTAGAATAAATAAACCTTTAGCGGTGGGCGAAGAACATTAGCCAATTCCTTGTTTGTTGACAAGCACGTCCAAGCAGCGCCGAACTTCGGATGGGTCCAACGAATAAGGTTTTTGAGCGCCCGCTGATAGCCATGATTTTTCTTCTAATAACTATTATAATGGCCTCAGCAGCCCAAATGACTTTAAATTAAAATATTGAAAAAAAAAAGTTTTTTTTTTAGTCTTTTTCGGCATCTGAGGCCATATAGCTTGAAACGACACAATATATTTATTACGAGATAATTGACATAATTTGTTGCCGAAACTTAGTAAAATAAAATCATTTTTATCTTAACAAAGACTTTTGCACTTTTATTCATTATTAAACTGATAATAATTAATCAATAGTCTTAAAATTATACTTTTTCTTAGGTACTTTATATTATTTATTATTTATAATAAAGTTTTTTTAGTCTTTTCGGCAACTGAGACCATATAGACTTGATACTAAATTTATTTAATTACGATACAAATTATAATTGCCTGTGATCCGAACCCAAGCCTCTTGGCTTTTAAAGCTCTCAATAGTGACAATGTCAATATCTTTAATCTTTCAGCCTTTTTATATTTTTATTATACTCGAAATTTGTGTAAAATCTCAAAATACCAAAATTATTATTTTCATTAGAAAAATTAAATTTTAAAAATTCCTTTTTTTGATCAAATTTAGATTTATTTATAATAAAATTAACTTAATAAATAGAAATAAGAATTTAATTAAGATTCATAATTACTATAAATAGGAGTCCTTTTTTTTTTACTGGGGAGTGTATAATCAGCAGAAAAAAACCAAAAAAATAATTTTTTCTAAATGTGTTTAAGAACTAAAAGCACATCTTCTTCATCAGAGGCATGGCCATAACCATAGGCATTTTTTCGAAACAAATTACAAAAGTACATCAATAAAGTACCGGTTAGCCGATTTTATTGGAAAGCGACGAGGGTATCTAGCTTAAAAATAAATTTCAGCTTCGAACGTTTTGAGTTTGTCCTTCACACAGAGCCAGATAAGACCCAATTTTTAAGGCTCAGAGGACCTCAAAACGTATATTTTCGATTAAATCTCGACTTCGATATTTTTTTGCGATTGGCATAATTTCTCACTATTGATTACATTTATAGGTAAGAGAAAATAAAAATTCATTTTTTCATTTTATTTTTTTCCTACTTACCTGCCGAAAATGTGACGACGTTTATCAGGTATTTTGTAAAATCTTTTTAGTATATTTACTAAAAAAAAAAAAGGATAATGAAATTGCAGGGATTATATTTTATCCAAATAAAAACAATTATATATTGTAAAAATATAATAAATAATCAAAAACTTAGATTGAAATTTGACATTGGTAATATATAAATTAGAAAAACATTTAATCAGGAACCACTTTTTTTTTATTAATAATAGTAATTATATGAACTTATTTCGACTATTCTCAATTTACCTGTATTATTTGCTTAACATTCGGTAATCCGATATAATAATTTTTAATTTTTTTTAATTTTTTTTTTTAATTTTTTATAAATATCAATAAATAAATAAATACATTTTAAAAAATTCATTTGATAAGAATAAGTGAAAATTAAGCATCGAATAAAAATTATTTTATGAATTAAAAAAAAAAAAAAAACATTTAATGTATATTTTTCCCTAATTTACACAATTGTGACTTGATCAATCTGATAAATAAATAATGTGATTTTTAAAATTAATATAAAAAAAACGTACAAAATAAAATAGAGATTTTTGATATTTACCTTGTCTCAGATCTATATATATAATCACCTAAATAGTCTCGAGTTGTTTCTAAATTAAAATAGGGATTGACATAAGTTTGTAACAAGCTTGCATGGTTTTTATAAAGTAATACGGCAATATCAAATCGATCATTTTTGAGAGCTATCATCAATGGAGTCTCTCCTTTAAGATTGGCTATATTTGGACTTGCATGATTCATTAAGAGATAATCCACTGTTTCTCTATGTCCATGTTTGATTGCAATCATCAAAGGGGTATCTTGATTAAAGTTTCGTACTTCCAGATCGACAAAAATATTTTTTATCATTTTTAAAAATAATGGCGTAGGAAACATTGCAGCGATATGTTGTGGCAAAAAACCATCTAGATATGATCCATGCAAGAAGTATTCATTAATTGGATTATGAAGCCAAAAATATATGTTGTTAATATGAGAATGTATAAAAGCACATCGAAGACTACAAGTAAACGGCTGAAAAAACAAAAATAAAAATAAAAAAATCAGAAGAAAAATTAAAAATTTATATATGTAAATTTAAAAAGAGATGGACAAGAAAAGAGCAGGTGGGCCAAGAAAATTTGGTGCCCCGGGAAAACAATGTATGTAGTAGCTTTCCCTTCTTTTTTTTCCATTTGACTTTTTTGTGTAGAACACTACAAGTATCTCTTTCAGGCTTATCTAAGCTGGCGCTGACCTTCCCTCTTAACTCAGTTTTACATAAAGCATTTTACGGTATAAATGTATGTTGGGCTAATAGTTTGTTAATAAGATATTTGATTAACCCCATTTTTAAGCGATATGAGACTTCACCTGAACTTAACATCCAACAATATCATATGTACATTATTTTATGTATGTAAAGTTACTCTGACCACCTCTGGGCATTATATGACTAAACAATTTTGACTGAACAAATAAATTTTGGTCGAAATGTCTCAAAATTTGTTTTTTATTTAGCATCCAAAGGTTATCTATTTGCTACCACTATCTGCCCGGAAGTCAATTAATAAGATATTTTTAAATTCAAAAGACGGGAGGAATTAAGGAGAGGCGAGTCCAAGAAGGAAGGCATAACAGGCATGTAGAGACTTGTGCTTAGATCCATTGTGGCGTCTCATCACCACAAAAAAACTTGAAAGTTATTTACCATATATAGTTTTTTTATTTGCTAATCATAATTGTTACAAAAAAAGATAATAAAAAGTAAGTGAATTTAATGCCCCTTAGCTCAGAAGTTGAGGTTCCAAGGAACAGTGGTTTTCTTCCTGTTATTAGTGATTTATTAATTTATCTAAATTATATTGCCTACCAATTAATTTAAATAAATATGGACAGGGTCTCAATGGCCGAAAGATTTAAAAAAAGTTAATTTAATTGTAAATAGGATGTAAAAATTAACAAAACAATTGTTTGTTATTGTAAAAAAATTTATAAATTTTAATTTTAATTTAAATTTAAAAAGACTAAAATAAACTTTACAAAAAAAAAAAAAAAAAAAAAAAACGGTAGGGTGTCGCCATTCAGCACACAGGAGATCGGGTTTCGTATCTTGGGCAGGGATTAAATAAAAATATTTAATGTAAACAAATCCTCAAGTATGCCCAGGATTGGAACATTTGATACAATGGAGTTCTTGGGCAACTCTACGATGAGGGAGTTGCTGTGACACCCCGTCCTATAGAAGGGAGTAAAGATGGATTCTCTCTTAATGAAGTACTTTTCATATGGAATTTGCCGGTCCTGAAAGAATCCCTCCTCAAACTAGGCGATCCTCCCTGAGATAAGTTAGGAATTAACAGACAAGATGGAATTAGATATAGTATTTTTTTTTAGTCTTTTCGGCATCTGGGCCATATAGACATTAAACAATATATATAATATTTATTTACGATACAATGATGCAGGCAAATGTATTTACACAAGTTGGTATCTAATTCATTTAAATAAATTTTCATCGGACTGCCTGGGATTTGAACCCACACCCTTTGGCTTTTAAGGTTATCAACATTGGTAATGTCAATATCTTAAACCTTTCAGCTTCAGGGTCAATAAGCAAGACCAAACACTGAATCTCGGATAGGAGGCCTCCGAGAAACACCAGTGTTGAAGGTCCGCTGGAAATCATCAATACTAATTTTTCTAATCACATAAATGGCCTCAACAACCGAAATTGACTTAAAATTGAAAAAAAAAACTCTCAGCCAAGGAGGGGGAGGGAGGGGTAGGAGTAGTTAGCTAGCTAAAATTGAATATAGGAGGAGGAGTTAGATCAGCCATATAGCCATATTCAACCCGTGGGCCGCATGAGGCCCACCGATTTTTTAGAAAAGGCCCGAAATGTATAGTCATGAATTTAAATTTTTTTAAATTTGATATTTTGATCGAATTTTGAAGCAAAATTTACAAAATCATCAGTCAAGCGGTTCATATTTTTCGATTTGTTTCCATAATACATGATGATGAGGTCGCATGCGGCACGCGGTCGCGGTCCGTGTTCTATACATTTCTGATTTTTATGACTTGAGAGATTTGCAGAGCCTGGCAGCCTAGATTATTTCGATTGAAAATATTTATTGGGTCGATGTTCTGTCACTATGAGATCTCTCGTCATATTTTATATTTGTTGCGATATGTATTCATATTAACTTTTTGGAATGGCTTCTATCGAGACAAGCGTGGGTTCAATAAATATTAAAATAAATAATAGTGTATGTGTAATGGTATCAATTTTCATTAAATCTCATAAAATATCAATATCGCTTCTTAAAGCTTTTACCACAAATCTCTCATTGAATAATTATACAGTCATACATAATTTGCAATATATATAAAATTTAATTACGTTCAAACAAAACTAGTCAAAAAAAGAGGAAGAAAAATTGCCTTAGAGGGTGGACACTATTTTGAAATTAAAGTTTGATCAACAAAATATTATTTATAAATTTTTTGAGTTATAAATAGTATCTATTTTTAAATATTAAATACATATTCAAATAATTGTAAAGATACAAAATATAATTCTCTATAAAAAATGGGAAATTTATTTTTTTATTTTTAATCATTCTAATATCTAATCTTTACTTAGAAATTGCTTTTTAAAGAGAAATTATCAAAGAATTGTTCCCCTTCAATATTTAAAACAATCTTTTATAAAGAAAATTAATAAATTTCCAATAATCATTCTTAATGTATAAAAAGATAAAATGAAGCTTTTTTATTACATGTTTTTAATTGATTATTTAAAAAAATTCCAATATCTTTAAGTGATAAAACTCTAAGAGATATTTTTTAATACGAGTCTATCTATTTTCTTTGCACCACCTGAGATATATCGCAGCGCTTTAAAGGGGGGAGGGGAGCTCTTAGGTCTCTAACGAAAAACAGAAAAAAATAAAATATTATTCTTACTGTTCTTTGGCCCCTGGGCCCTGGGGTGGCTTAAGAGAGCATAATGAAATCTTTTACATTTCTTTTAAATATATATATATATAATTTTTTTCTTTAGATAATATAAGAAATTATAGTTTTCTTAAAAATTGATTCAGTTTTAATTTATTATGAAATTTTCCTAAGTTTTTTGGAATATTGCTGAAAAATACTCATGGACGACGTAAAAAAAAACTAGACTCCCTCCCCTCCCCCTGTCCATCCCACTAGTCATATATAACAAACATGTCAAACTCGCGGCCCTTAGACAATAACTGTGTACCCTTAGCTAAAAGACTCTTTGGTCCTGAAAGTCAAAAAAAAATAGGAAATAGATTAAAAAATTATAAAGATAAAAGTTTAAGTGGTTTGTTTATTAAGAACCATCTTTCAAAAAACCAATACCTAATCTAAACAGAATACAAGAAAAAAAATTTTGCTCCCTTCCCTTGCTTTCTTCAGGTGGTTTAAAACAAATAGATGGATTTAATTCTAATTGGAGGAAAATTTTTTGTAGCTTCCTTGACGGTTAGGAATTTCGGAAATCTTTTTAATTAATTAACCGAAAAATAATCAATTCACCGATTAAAAATATGTGGTTAAAATTTTTTGGTTAGAATGTTTTCTGTTCAATATTCTAACCAAAGATCAACTCAGAAGTTTTTCAACCAACCTCGATTAAAATTTTACTTGTTTTTTAAATAGGAGGAAACACATGGCATTGTCTGACTGTCATTTAGTACTTTTTTGCAGATAAATATATGCACGGTAGTTTGGAAAGTATTAAGAACCCAGAAAGTTTGGCTTATAGGAGGGAAAAAAATAAATTTAAAAATCAAAAGTGGGTATGAGTGAAAATTGGAAATGGACACCAAACCGAAGGATCATTCTGGCTAGCTTATAGGATCTTAAAGAATTAGAATCCTTCCTTCCTTCTTTTTTTTTTAAATTTAATGAGTGTTTAATCTCTGATAAAGGGAAATTTGTTAATTGTTAGTGATTGATTGATAAACTGATGATTTATTGTGAAATTCCAAGGAACTAGAGCAAACTCTATTGCATCATTTTATCAGCAGAGTCTGACTGACTCTCATTTTGAGCACATGTAATAAAAAAAAATCATGTCTCCTTTATTTAATTTTAACTATAGTTTCTTTAAGTAAATAAATTTTTGGCATTTGGGCGGCCATGTGATATTTTGGGAATAGGAAGGAAAAATTCATTAAATTTAATATACGTATATCTATTTTAATATTAAGTAAAATATTTACAAACCCCTGGGATAGTACTGCAGTCTGAACAGTTGCCTTCATTTTGGTGAGTATGTATTAAATGATGTGAAAAAAAAGCAGTAAAAAATTCTTTTATTTCTTCTTTTCCTCCTCCTTCTGGAAAATTTTCATTATATAGGAGCGAAAAAAAGATTTGTGGATCATGAATTTCTTGTATCGGTTGGTGAATTTGTTGGTCCCGTTGTATTTGTTCCACTTGTGGAAATATTCCTCCTTGTTGTTCTTGTTTTGCCTTTTCATTTTTATCTATGTAAAATTGATTTAATTGATCTTGGTCTAGTTCTTGAATCTTTTCCATTTGTGTCTCTTGCGATGGAATATTTGTTTTAAATTTTGGATTTTGTATTTTCTCGATTTGTACTTTTTTCGTGTTTTCTGATTGTTGTAGCTGTTCATTTTTTTGTTGTTGTTGAATATGCTGTTCCGGTAGTTGAATTTTTTGAATGAGATATTGTTGTGGTTGTTGTGATGTTGAAGGTTGTCTCCTTGTATCTGGTCTTGGCTGAACATCAACATTTCTTTCTTCTTGTTTTTTCAATAATTCCTCTTTTCTTGTTTTCCTTGATAAATGTTTCTTTTTAGGTGGCATTCTCGTATAAAAAAGTACACATTCACTTCATAGCATATTTTCAAGGAAACTGCATGCATGGATTTATAAATGAACACCAGCAAAGGAATATGATTTCTATACAAATAAGTTATTATATTCTATCGCTTTGAAAAAAATTAAATTAGGTTGAAAGGTAGTATTTGATCACCTTCAAAGGCGCATGCGTGAAATGATTAGGTGGGGGGACAAGTTGAAAGTAAAAATAATGAAATATATTCACCAGTGCAATATTAATCTCGGACTTGTGATTTCACTCACTTTATAATTAGAATATTTTCATTTCAGTCAAAATTTATTTTATTTATTTAAAAAATATATAATTAGGCCTAAATAAACCCTAAACTAATCTCCTTCCGCTATTTATATATAATTTTCTAATTTTTACACTTAGGTGTAATAGTAATTTAACAGCAGAAATCAACCGATAATAAAAACTGTCCATATTACGCATATCAGAAGAAAATAAAATAATATTTGATACACATACTTTTTTGGTACATCACATTCAGATATTCCTCGATCACAATCTAATTCTTTTACTGCTGCAACTCTTTCATTCACTCTTATCTGTTTTACTTCCACCTTCAATAATAATAATTGCTCTACCTCCAAGAAAAAGCCGCCCAACCAAAAATACGCTCAAATTTCATTAGGCCAAAACATGTAGTTATTTAAAAAAATACAAATTCTTAAAAATATGTTTTCGGCTTTATTTGAAAGGCTTTCCCAACGAGATCTCGAATAAAACAAGAGAAAATAATTTCTTTCCAGAAAATCATTTTTCAGCCATTCTAAGGTAAAGTTAATATTTATTTTCCATTCTCTTCTATTAAAATGAACATTTTTTTTCTACAATAAAAAAAATTTATAAGGGAAATTGTTCATAATGAAAAAAATTTTATAAATCTTTTTTTTGTTTCAACTTTGTTTAAAAAAAACTATTTGAAGAATAAAAAATATAATTAATTAAAATTTAATTTCAATCAAATATTTAATGAGAGAAAAATTAATTATTATTTATTTTTTGAGGCTATTTAGACTCCGTCCTTATTTATTTATATTATTATTTATTTAGTTATAGACAAAAAATATTTTTTACCTTAATTAAGGCCTCCTCTCCCAAATCCCACTATGTCATTTGGATAGCAAAGTTAAGTTAAAAGATGAGTAGTTTTTAATTTTGTTTTTAATATTAATAAATTTTTAAAATTCAAATACTTATATTTTGTGAATGAACCCATTTGAATTAGACAAATTTGTTTCAACTTGGAAACTACACAAAATAAAAATACACAAATATTTTAACAATTAAAAATTAATGGGATGAAATTGAGAATATTGATGGCGCTATTTTTGAATTTATTTGAATAAATATGAAAGGATAAAGTTATATTAGAGAAATAAAAAATTAAACAAAAATATGTTTTGTTATTTTATGTGATAAAAATAAAAATTTTTTTTACTTAATAAGGAAAAAATAATTCATTTTTTTAAATTTCCTTAATTAATTATTAATTAATTAATTTTTTTAAATAAATTTTTGAATTACAAATAATCTCAATATATTCGTTTCATTTAAAAAATTCGAATATATAAAAATAAAGCAATTTATTACTTATATTTTCAGAAATTCAAATGAATGAATATTCATTTATAATTTGTATAATAGACAAAAAGTACCACCAATCTTAAAAAAATATATATAGTTTTTTTTTTTTATTAATAAAATTTTTATATTTACATCATATTTATGTAAAAAAATTCGAAGTTAATTATGAAGATAATAATGAAATTTTATAGATTGGTGAAAAAATTATTTTTAGTTAGTTCACTGGTGAAAAGGCCGACAGTTTACTCGCCACCCTCACTACCTATTATAATGATTTTTTTCAATTAATTCTAGAGTTATTTTATTTATTTTAAATTTGCTCAATGAAAGCTAAAAGAAATATTTTTCTAAAATTTTAAATTAAAAACGTCATTTAATTCACAATTGGAATTGGCTAAATGGCTCTAATTGAACATCCTTCTATTAGGCAGACAACATCATGATGACGATTTTTAAAATTATTTATTGCAATTTGAACTTTTTAAATTAGATAATCATTTAATTTTGTTAAAGATTTTATTATTGGAAAGAGAAGATCTTAAAAAGAAGGTAAAATTAAGTAATTTTGATCGAAATACAATATATAATAATAACCTAACAATATATATATATATATATATATATATATATATATATATTTAGCTTTTAAAATTTTTTTTAATTCTAAATTTTATAATTAGATGCACTTTATTTTTTGGTGATTTTTCTTACATTTTATTATTTAAATTCAGTTGAAAATCAGTTTTTTGAGGAAAAACGATAAACGGCCAAAAAAGTGTCAAGATAAAACAAATGTCTAAATAATAATTTATTATCTTAATTTTTAGAGATGGCGTCTGTGAAAATCCCCGAGCAGAAAGTAATACTCTGCGGTGAATTCGGAGTGGGCAAAAGCTCTCTTTTTCGTCGATATATGAGTGATACTTTTGTCTCTTCGACTGATCGACAATCGACACTTGGTTTAGATCATTATGATAAAACGTATCAGATTGGAGACAAAGAAATCAAGGTATTTTTAATTTCTATTTCTATTTCTTTGGTTCTTTTAACATAAGTTTTGAGATTTACTCGACGTTTCTGTTCCCCTTTTGGAACAATTATCAAAAAAGAGGAAGGGATTTTAGATCCTTTTGTCAAGTCCCAAAATTTTTGCCTTTAAGATCAAAATGAGAGTTTGATATTTTGTGTTTTTGCCTCGATCTGCCTAAAATGGGCGGTTAGTATTGTTTCGGTTTGTGTCGAAGTTTGAACTAACACTCAACGATTATCTTCCCCATCCTCAAAGGCAAAATTAAAATTTTGGGGATTGGGCTGATTAAGGCTCTGAAATCTTACCATGAAAATTCTGTATTTGTCTCATTTATTTAATTTTGTTTTTAGCTTCAATTATGGGATACCGGTGGCATGGAAAGAGTTGCTTCTATCACAAGCAGTTATTATAAGTTTGCAGAAGCAGCCATTTTGGTATTTGCTTTGGACAATGCGGCATCCTTTCATGTTTTATCTCAACATCTTCTTGATATTGTTACTTATGCAGAAAATGCCAAGATATTTTTATGTGGAAATAAATCTGATCTTGAAGGGGCCACGCCTCAAGTCTCAACTGCGGATATGGAAAGTTTTTGGTACGGAAATTTAAAGATTAAATAAAATATTGTTATTCTCATTTACTAAAATATATTCAAGCAAGAAAAATTTGATAAAAGCCTTTATAAATCAGCTAATATTTATGAAATTATTTATTTATACACACAGGACCGGCCAAGATTTTTTCCAAGTTAAAAATATATATAAATAGTTGTAAATGAGTCTCTAAAAGTATATTGTTATAGTTTTCCCTCTAGAAATAAAGTAACTCCCTCTTGTGTTATTATTTTCCTTAATTTTGACTATTGGTGTTGGGATATTCCGACCCTCTTGAACTTACGGCCCTCCCTGAAGCGAAATTTTATTTCCCTTTCCTTCTGGATATATAAATTTACAATACAAACTCACAAACTACAAACTTTGAGGTTGGCCAAAACTTGGGGGATGTTAATAAAAAAAATTCAATTCATTTTTGAATTGCTATTTTAAAATATCATATAATGAAATGAACAATGAAAGAATGTATGATATTTTTAAATATTAGGTCTTTGGGGAGTTTTTCAATCCTTTTATAGACCTATCCCAACATATTTCCTCTTTGCAGATTATTTTTTTTGTTTTTTTGCCCTTTTAGATAAAATTTTGGATTTGACTGACATTTTGTATTTCTTAGAGCTTAATCTAACTCTACTATTTATCTAAATGAATTTGGATTTGATCAAGGCGAACGGGCTCTGAACTCAAGTAGCTGGGCCACCTTTTGCTCATATTTCACACCTATTATTGGATGAGGCGTAGGTAAATGCTTGGATATTTTATTTAAAGATTCTTTGCGATTTATCGGCCTGGCTCTTTACTTTGGACATGGATATCCATGGTCGGCCCATAAGACCGGATGCCAAAAATCCATCGAACGATGACCCTTATCTGATCTTGTTCGGTAAACTAAATTTGAACTTTCATAAATCCTAGTGAATTTGGACTACACATGTCTATAGACCAGCAGATAGACATAATACTAAAAAATCAGTGGCGCCTCACAATTTGAACTAATTCATTGCAAAAGCAGAACACGTAAAAACTTCAACGTAGCCTCTCACTAAATGACAAATGTGAAATGCAGTGCTGGATTAACCCTTAGACAAAATTGAAAATGATTCCTTAGGCGGAGTGGCGAATGGAGAACAGACCAGAAGCCTAAATATTGGTTCTACCGGCTCGAAATTTTTAAGATTTAGTCATTTGTCTTATATGTCACTGGCCTTGATCAAATTACATTCCACAGTGTAGTCATTTCAGGTTAGAGCATGCACAAGCATTTAGATGCTTATATGCGTATTGTGAGGCATTTGAATATTTAAAAAAAAAAGCCTTATTCACCTTACCTTATTATTACCTATTAATTTTTTTTTAGTGAACAATGTCATAATCTAATCAGCGCTACGTATCGAACTTCATGCAAATCTGGTGCTGGAGTAAATGAAATGTTTGAAGATATTGCAAAACAATTGGTAAATTCGCTTTTTTTTTTAATGAAAATCATTTATATCAAAATAACATCTGTGTATTTTTGTTTTATTTTAGGTCTCAGCAAATCGTTCTCGTTTGGGTCTTCAGACGATTGATAAAGACTCATTTAAGGTAGCAGCCACCGATCCCGAATCGTCCGATCCACCTTGTCTCTGCTAGCCCTGACCCCCATTCGACACTTGACTTATGCCCTAATTAATAAAAGATATATAGGGCTTAACCTTCATTCAATATATTCGTAAAATCTATCTGACTTGTGTTTAGTGCCACCGTCCATTTCTCAAAATTTAATTAATTTTTTTAAATTTATATTCATCTCATTGCTAATCTAGAATAAAACTATTTAATTGTTTTTTATTATAAATGGTGTTCCGGATATTTAAAAATTAACATGTCGATCCGACTAACCCGAGCGGTCAACTTTGCCGAGCATTTACTGATAAATAATAATAGTGGGATGTAGGAGAGATCCTTTTTTTTTTAGGGAAAAGCCTTAAATTAAAGGCTTAAAAACCCTTAATCCTAACCAAAAAAAATCATTCCCCGGTTGGTTACCCTGGTGTATCGTGCACTGATCACACACCATTCCCTATCGCCGGTTTCGGGTTCTCTGACCCATTTCCGGTCACCCCTCCCCCTTCCAATCCCATCAGGGGAGAGATCCTTAAGTCAAAGGATATTGAATTTTATCAATGATAATTATTTTAATTAATATATTTAAATCGCACATATATTTTTTAATTAAAATTAAGTTAATTACTTTTTATTGTTTTGATGGAGAATGGAATAGCAAGCAGAGAGAGAGAGAGAGGAACTTAAGATAATTTTTTTAATAAAATTGCAAACAATTTATTATATAGAATTGTTATATATCAATTTACTTTGGAGAATATATAAAAAACTATGTTATGTAAGAAAAAAAAATTTTACCTCCTAACGCCTTCCCCTAATAGTCCGATGTAAGCAAAAATCATTCAGTTCTCATCGTTTAGGTCTATTTTATGGGTTCAAAATTTCAACACAATCGAATAATTATTTTTTGAGGTTTTATGGTCGAAAGAAATTATCAGTCATACAGGAGATAATTCCAAATAGTACTTAGATAGACTCAGGGAACTTGAAAACATATTTTGGTAGCATTCGTTTTTTTTGCGATTACATTAATTTTAGTTACTTGATATAACCGAATGTCAACCAACCGAGGGTGGCAGAAAATTCCGCTCTCTCCTAAATAAAAATCCTGGCCACTCTACTGCATCATACGATAACTCTCAATAAATTTTATTTTCAGCTGCCATTACCATATAAAGTTGGATTCCTAGCTCATTTTTTAATAGATAATTGTAATGTATAATCCATAAGGTTTTGTTTACCTGTCAAAAGATACATTGGCACCAGGAGCAAATATAAGTCCCAGGAAGGGTTTATATATCCATGTTTTTTATTGACACGTAACTAAAGATTTATGGATTTATCTAATAAGACATGAGCTGTGAATCCGGTCTAAGATTTATAAAATTCATTTAGAAAAAAATATCGATGGCTTCATTTCGCCAGTAGCGTAACTCTGCTTCCGTGGCAGAGATTAATGCCCCCCTTACAATTTGTTCCCATGATGTACATTTATACAAAGGTGCGTTCCCAAGTAGCAACTCGGTATACAAAGTCAGATCGACCCTAAAATGTTTTATTAATCTTCTGTTTTGGGGACTACGCGTCTCCTATCTTCACGACAAAGAGAGTGAAAAAAATTTCCATGTCTCTTATAATCGTTATATATAAATGGTGGCTTTTCAGACATCCGCAACTGCCATAAGGGACAATATGTAACTCAAGAGTCACTCAGACAGAATAAAAAATTTTTGGAGTGATATGATGACCTTTTTATTTTATCACCTTATGAACTCCAGCTATATCAAATCCAATACATTAGATGAAGGTCGATCAAAACGACAACTTCTACTAGGCTGAGTAGGTTGAAGAACATCAGAAATTATATCGGTAGTGCGGAGGAGCTTTTCTTTTCTGTAGAGGAAAAATCGGCATTCACCAGGGAGATCGCCAGCGTCAGAACCTGATATGGCATTTTATTCTCTCAAAGTAAATCTTGATTTTTCTAGAATTATTATCCGGAACCCATTTAGTCTTTATTAGATGCCTAATTAAAAAAAAAAGTTAGCTTTAGTCACATGGTCAGATAGTTTAAAAATCATTGAGTCCAATTATTAAGACTTATTATAATAATATTCCTAGTCCTTTAATGATTTCAAATGAAAAAAAAAATAATATTAATCTCATACCGATTATCTAATTATATAAGAATCTATTATAATCATCATTGCATGCTTCTTTAAAAAAAAACTAATATTTATTTTTTATTCTATTAATTTCTTTTATAAAATACCAGGATTGATTGGAAAGTATCTGAACTTGACTTCTGCTATTGATAAAAACGGCAGGTTTGTAGCAGGTGAATAACTTCATTTGAATAAACGTCCGTATTTCATAATGAACCGAATTTTATTTTGAAATCATATTGATGTTTACGATGATGATTTAATTCTTAAATTGTTAAACAGTGTTTTAAACAGAGGAAAGTAAGTTGTCCTGTCCCCCCCCCCCCCCCCCCCCCCCCCCCCCCCCCCCCCCCCCCACCCCCCCCCCCCCCACCCCACCAACCATCCACATAAACACATACAATACTACACATTTACTCTAATAC
>JAAAKE020115428.1:0-16086 GCA_010014785.2 Anisolabis maritima | reverse complement strand
TTATTTTCGGAATATTCCGTGATACCTCAATAAATTACTTTTTTTATTATTTTAAAATATATTACCAAATAAATTTTCTTAGAAAGGAAGATGTAATAATTTTTAATTTTTTGATATGAGCTGGTAAGAATTTTGTTATATATTATAGGACGAGAAGTAAACCTCTGACCCAAGTGACATGGACATCTATTATTTCTTGCTTTTATTGAAATCTCGTGTTGTTTTTTGCATTTTTTTTTTTGTTGCTTTAACGGAGCCGACCCTCTGGTTGCCACTGGTTTTTATTATAAAAATAAAGAAAAAATTGTTTCTATGAAAATAATTAAATACCGAAAAAAATAATAAACATAAATTTTCGAGATATAAAAATTTTCCTGAGGAAAATTAAATAGCTAGAAATCGATCGGAATGCCTCGGAAGAAACGCTAATTGCATGCTTAAGGGTAATTATAAAAAGGTAAATTTTAAAGATGCGATGCCATATATTATCCAGAATATAAGATTCTACAGACAGGAGTGTTGGAACATTTATTAGGGTTGGCAAAAAAAAGACCTTCATCTGCATCCTAAATATAATTATCTGGCTAAAATCGACTCATCAAAGGATATTGTTTCCCTGTAGATGGGTATTGATCAGATTCAGATGGACGAATCTCCACGAACAAATATTCAAAATTTATGGTGTTATATGATGAATTGAGTTTTTGGTCGACTAACGTTGTTGCATTACAAATATTTCGATCAATGAATGTATCCAATAACAAAAGTTGTTGTAGTTGTAACAACCGAGACAAGAAAAAAACATCTCTTTTAACATTTTTGCAAAATAAGTTTTAATTCTTTGAATTAAGATCCAATTTGTTTTTTTTTTATGCTTTCCCTTCAAAATGTCGCCCCTTAGAAGATATGTTATATTACTTACTTTATATTTTCATCATTTTCTTGTATTAATGAAATATTTATTAATTTTAAATAACCCGAGAAAAGAATTTTTATGTTAAAGTGATTTGGTTTTTTTTTTTTCTAAACGATTACAAATTCTAGAAGATATCATGGGGATATCGTAAAATCAGCCCAATGGATTGTGATCTAGAGGCGTTCCAAGGCAAGGCGAGGAAAACCCTCTGGTTATTTATTGGCATACGTTTCCACCCACCTCCTGCCTCTTTTTTAACTCTATTTCATGCACTAAGCCAGAGCAGGTATACATTTTTTATGTATAATAAATAAATAAACTTGGTCATCTAGTTTACGAGTGAGAGAGGATGGAGTTTGCAAACATGTTTTTTTCTCGTTGTTCACGTTCGAAATTTAGAATGATTACGTTGCAAAATGAGCCATATACATACACATCGTATATTTCTTTTCCCTTTTTTTTTTATAATAACTACTTTTGAAACCAGATAGTTCCATTAATAATATTAAATTTATTATGCAAATAATTCTTTTTAAAAGTTGGAATGAAGAGGGATACAAATTTAAAATCAAAATAAGAAAAATTTTAAACATTAGGAAATTAAAAAAACTACCCTGATATATTAATAAAAATTCTACAATATTAAACGTCGAAATGGACTTTTAAATATATTTTCCTTAACAAATTGAATTAACACCAACTTTTTTTTTATCTGTTCTTATTATCTAAATTCAAAGGCTCACATCTGGTAACGGCTTCTAGTTACCATAGCTGACGCATTTCTTCTCATTGCTATATACCAACTGTTCTTAACTTTATAGTTAGTATTTGGGACCAAAGTTAATATCAACCTTAATTCCAATCTCCCTTCCATTGATTTTTTCTTTAAGGATGATAATTTATTTTTATATTAACAAAACGAATATTTTCTTATTTTGGTTTCAATACTTAGTTTTTTTTATGTCTTTCCGCCTCCCACCCCCTTTGTTATTTTGTCCCTTTCAAAACGAGAATCACTGCGTTATACCATTATTTTCTTTACCAGCCTTTTTTTCTTCTCTTTCCATAAGAAGTTAAGCTTTAAAAATACCCTAGGCCCAATTATGGAACATACTAATAAACATAAATGAAAGAAATTGAACAAAAATCAAATTTTTAAATTTCTTAACTACTAACGTTTTTATTCTAGCCTTTCTACGCAGATATAATATTTGGACTGCGACTGTAAACTTTCCTCAGGCCAGAATACTAAGAGACTTGTTGATATAAAATAAATAATAGCAACACTGTGAAAAACTAAACTTTTTTGATATCTTGCACTTTTTTCCAGTCTTCAATCCACTCTCTGACGAATTGCTTATGTTATTTTGTCCATTCCTATTAAATTACCAAAAGTGAAATTGACTGAAATACCTTTCACAATTAAGAATAAAACATATTATATTTTTAAGAATTTTTCTATAAGTAAGAATTATAGTTTATTTTCATATTATTTATTTTATCAATTAAAAATTGTTTGGAAATAATATTTCATATTTTGGGATACATACATTTTTATTTATTTTAATATAAAGATTATTATATTTCTGTCATGAGAGACAACTGACTAAACGGTGATAACGTTCCAAATAAATATCACTATATTGATTAATATAATCAATGGGTTAGATATAATACCAGATAAATATATTGTGATATTAGAGAAATGATCAATCAAATTATATTTACTTCACCAAGCTGAAATAGCCAACCAACCAGTGTAGAAAAGAATATTTTGTATATTTTTAATTAAAATCTGATATATCAGTTTAGGCGTATTTATGTTTCTCTTTATCAAAAATATATTTAAAAATATATGTAAATAATATTTTTTTCAGGTATATAAATAAGCTCTTTGCTACTAGCTCTTGTTTCATGATGTAAGGGTTAGCTTCCCTTACTGAGCTATAAATTTTTTTTATTATATTGATTACCAATTAATTGAAATAAATATGTGAGTAAGAATGACTTCAACATAAAAAAGGATATAAATATTGTTTTTATTCTCTCTAGTTAACTAACACTATGTTTTTGTAATTAAGTAATCAGTTGAGATATAAAACTATATTTAGGAACAAACAAAACAAATTTGATTATTTCTTATAATTAAAGAGAGTATCGGATCTAGGAAATGAGATTGGGGGGGGGGTCTTCTGCTTTTTAATATTTTTAATATATTTTTTTTTCGACTTTTTTGACTCGCCTCAAATTTTATTTTTTCTTAAATTTTTTAGAGTTCAAATTCGGGGGTAGTCACGATCCTTTAATTTTTTTTTTTTTTTACTCTTTTTCGGCACGTTTTTTAGACTCCGTTTTACTAATATATACCGTACATTTCGATAAGACGCTAGTTGAATCATAAAAAAAGGCCCTCAAAATCCGGAGTCCACTTATAGGACAGATACAAAAAAAAATTAGATTGAAATTTATATAAATTGAAACCATTATAAAATAAATCACTCACCAATGTATTTAAAATCCTGCAAAAACGTAACAATGCTAAAGAAGGCCTTTTCTTTATGTGTGTGTGCAACCACCGACAGCGACTGATCTTGAAAATTACTAAAACTTATCGAAAAATCTATCATATTATTTAAATATATATATACTATATTATAATACATTACATTGTAATAATAAAACAATACTAAAACCAAATAAATATTAAAAGTTGAGCTATTGAACTATTGAGGAAAAAACGGACAAACTGTAATTATTTACTAGTACAGACTAGGGTATGTCCCATAGCCCATACGACGCTTTTGTGAATAGTCAAGGTCTTTCCCCGAATGCCCGAATCAGTGCGAATGTTTGTGAATAAGACATAATTCCCAGTATTATTATCCAGATGATGATCGCCGATCTAAACTAAATTCATAGCCCGTTGATAGTTTGGGGGTCGTCTTATAGAACAGATATATGCTAAAACTATAAAACTTTGATGAAAATTTATACCTCGTCTCTGCGGAAATTCATTGGGAGCCAATATAATATAAAAAAAATTATCGTCGCTCAGGACTGGAAGTGAACCATTGACCTTTGGCCCTCTACCTTTGCATCAAGGAAAGGGCGACCCTTTAATTTTTCGCCTGATTATGGCAGAGGTTATTTAAAAACAGCCTTGGAATAGTAACAATCTTCAACACTTTTTTCGGACCCATCCATATTTTAAGTATCCTCAGACCTCGAATTCAGCCCATCTCTGTCCAAAGTCATTCCGTCACCTCATTACTTTATTTCCTATCTTATACTTCTCCTTTATATTTATTTCCCAGCAACTTACTCTTTTCAGAGAGTTGTCAAAAGCCCAGGAGTTCATGTCCTTTCCATTCCCAGTGGATTTGTTTGTATTAAATATTTTTATTTAATGTAACAAGTATCTGGGGAAGAAAAAAATCATTACGAACCCTCAACAAATTTATTATAAGATTAATTACCATATAATAAACTCTTATTAAATTTTATTAAAATCATCGTTTCGTTTTTTGAATTTATTCGAAAGACAAAGACCCCAAATGATAAAAATAATATTTATTTATTTATTTAAATCTTACCCAACAAATATAAAAAATATTTAATTTTTTATTACTATACTTTTAATTTGGATATATTTATTTTTCATATTTATTTATTATATTGTTTGGTAGGAATTTACCTAGAGATAATTGAATTTAGATATAATTTATTTTGCACAACTTTCAATTATCTAACTCGTTTTTTTTATTGATATTCAAAAAATAATAATATTATATATGTTTCAATTATTTGTTTTGTTTAAATTATTATCCGAACAGTTCTTATTAAAATGTATTTAAAATGAGGTCGCATTTAATAATAGAATAATAAATGTTTCATTGTCCTACCGAAATAAAATCCCAAAGCGACGTTTGACCAAAATACAAGGAAGTCATCATCGCTAAACTCTCGACTAGTAGAACTACTCAATTCCAGTCTTCCATTATCCCTTGACTGGAAAAACTCCCCTGCTACTATCTTGACTAAAACATACAATCTTCCAAATCCAACCTCAACAAACACCTTTTAAAGTCCTCACTGTCTCTTACTCCTGTTCTACTTGGTTGCAAATGGCGACTCATCATTATAGGTCCGTAGGACTTTATATTTTCATATGAAAAAAAAAAAAATTGAAGTGTAATATAAAAGATGACTCGCAATTAAAAAAGTTATTTACGTTTTACAAATTCATTAAAAAATAATTATAAAGATTAATTTAAAGAAAAAAAAAGCATTTTACTTTAACCCATTCTATTTAAAGTTCGAAATTGAGATTTCACTAAAGTGTTTTAAAAATATTCTATTTACCCAAAATTATAAATGAATAAATAAAGGTTTTCTAATAGGGATTATATTCATACTAGATAATTTTGGCTTGTATATTTTTCTGCACTAATTTTCCAAAAACATGCTCATAATAATAACAGTTATCTATTCACCGCCATTCTCTCCTATTCTGCGACAAAATAAACAACACACCTGGACAAATAAACAGATAGAGGGGGCGGTGGTTGGATATAATATATGCGAGCAGAGTGTGCGTCAAAAACAGCAACGGTGCATTATAATAACTGTAACATGAGGTCAACTGGGGCTTAACACCGCTAAAATGAATGGAAATAAAACAAAAACATTTATCAAATATTGAATTAATGAGTTTATTTTATATTCTTAATTCTATTCATTTGTTGTTAATTTAAAATCCCATTAATTCTAAAATAAATAAATGTAATATTTTCATTAAAAAGAGGAAAGGATTTAAGAAAATATATTTAATATTTCGCTCAGGATGGGAAGCATACCACTGACCTTTGGCACGTGAAGCCAGACCTATCACCAAAGGACAGAGCAAAATTAACTCTGACCTTGGATTAGAGTCTAGGATCAGTCCTATGCTCCCTGTTCTGTGCTTTTATTTAAAATAATTTGCTACTAATTATTTTATACTCTATAATAAATATGGATAGGTACTATTGAATATTACTTCTCTACAAGATGTATCGTTGGTTTCTATATGAGCTTCGTCAGACAAAAATTCATATATACCTCGAATCGAACTTGACGAGTCATAGCTATAATAATTTAAGATTTTTGTTGGTGGATCATATGGTTATAGTCGAGTGTCCTATTGATATAATGGGAGCCATAAGGTCATTTAGAATTTCACCCTTAATTACTGTTACGAAGTTTAAAAAAAAATTACATCATTTTTTTGGTTTATAAAAAATATACTCAAAAAAATTTTTAATTTTATTCATATTCTATTCATCTGTAATGTAATTGAAGTGGCATATGTATTAAGACCCACCCCCGTTGACCCTAAATTATAGGGCTTCAAATGTGGCCATTGTATGTATAGCATTCTAGAAAATATTTTTTTGTCATACGAAGATAATAATTTCAACATTAATTTATTTTTTCCTCCCTTATTTTGTCGGGGATCTTTTATTTCTCTAATAAAATTCAAATTATATTTCTAATCATCTTTAATATACATTTTGGAATAGAAATTAAGCCACAAGTAATCTTTCGGCAAACTGGTGTTTATTTTCTTTTCTTAGTAGAAGGGGCATGTGACACTTGGCACCCTTTTGCCTAAGGGTTGTTCCCCTTCGTGACCAGCAAAACAGACACCGCGTGTGCTCAAGATCTTGCCCTCCTTTCGGGGGGCGGCACCCTCCTCTCATCCTCCGTTAAATACACTGCGACCAACTTAACAGGGTTTGGGGAGGACTGGGAGATTCACACAAAGTTGCCAACAGCAATTAACACCCAACTTGGCGAAGGAAATTGTGTGCATAGTTTCTTTGCGTGTGCGTCTTCTCTTTTAACTTGATGTTATTTATTATTATTATTATAATTACTATTTATTAAATCAAAAATGCCAACACGTCCATTTTATTTATAAATGATTCTCAAAGTTTTCTTCTTAAATTCAACTTGTACGAAAATTAGATAATGAATTTATGTGCATTTCCACTTTAAAGAAAAAGTAATTAATTTCTTAGAAATTCAATAATTCATAATGTAAGCCATAAAATTACTTTTTTAGTTTTTTTGAAATTTTCAACATGAATGAATAAAAAATGACTATAAATTATTTATTTAAAAAAATCACTCAGAAATTTAATTTATTAATATAGTCTCTATCTCGGCCTCCTTTTATGCGGTTTTTTGATCGTCACTTATCGGAATAGTTGATAAAAGAAAAAATTATCAATCAATCAAAAAAAAAAAAGTCCAATGAGAAGAGGAAGAGAGGAAGAGAAGCTGAGACACTTTAGGAAAAATTGTTTTAAAAAAATTTAAATTCCCAGTTCCAAATTCAATTTTAACCTCGATCTCAAGATTGTAAAAGGCGTCGTTATTTGTTAATAATAGTAATTTTATTTCTCAAAAAATTATTACAACTAACCAAATAAAAAACAATTTATAATAAAAATTTTAACATCAAAATAATTAAAAATAGGTCAAAGAGATGTTGGTAATTAATTATTGGATAAACAAAATGATCTCTCACTCCCATGGAGGGTTGATGGATGTATTTTTGGGTGGAATATATAGTAAAACCCCCAAAAGACATGTATGAATTATAGTTTGTGAATAAATGTTTCCTTAGGACGTTTATATTTATTCGCGTTTGTGTTGGTCGGTTTATGGCCTACCCTAGACCCCATCCCCAAAACTAAAATGTTTGTGACAGCACAGTTGTCGCCTACAGAGACAAATGACAATGACGTCACTTCTTCTTCTTCTTCTACTACTCCTCCACTACCTCCTCGTTCTTCTTCTTTGTCTCTCATTCGCGACGACTTGGACCAACTCACATTTGTCTAAAGTGGGTGGGATGCTGGAGGATGATGTGGGGGTGTAAACTAGAAAGTGAAGCGTCTCTTGTCCTCATTTCATATTGCCAATCCCTATTCAGTAAAAGAGAAAAATATAAATGTCTCTAGATAGATGACACCTATATTTTTGTTTATTTTTTCTACTTTATCTTTTCTTGCATTGATCCCTTTACTTTATAAAAAAGTAATATTTTATTCTAATTTTTATAATAAATAAGAAAATAATTTTTATTTTACTTTCTCTTAACTATATATGAAATATATATTGAGAAAGAAAGTATTGTAATCCTAATAAAAATTATTTTTGTAGTCAAAAAGAAAGAATAATAGTCCAATTTTTAAGCGCTTTTATTCAACTAGGTTTGTTTGTCCTCTTTCTCTCTCTTTGAGTGAACATTTATAGTTAATTTTTTTTTATTTATTTATTTTTCGTCCGTTGGTTTAGCCTTTCAGCCAGGCATTATTTTTATATAATATCTCACATATTTAAATATATATATTTACAATTTATACAATACAAACAAAAATTACAATATATAAAAACATTTCCAAAAATTCTTTATAAAGGATATATACTTATAAATACATAATTCCTATCAACAAAATCTAAAAAATTATATATTATAAAAATTAATTTAAAAAAAAATATATCTCTAAAATAAACACTTAAAAATCACTCTATTATCATATTATTTTTGATGTTAAGATTTTCTAATTCATTAGGATCTGGTACTTTTATGAATTGGAGAAAATTAGTTGGGTTGCGGAATTATGGTTTTATTTTTATTGCATATAGTTTATGGTTATTTTCATATAGAGGTCATTCAGCAATTAGGTGGAATGATGTAGCAGATATTTGAACATTGGCAGAAAGGAAATATTATATATTGGATCTTAAAGAATGGGAAAAAATAAGTGGGAAGGAGTACGGGTTTGGTTAATTCTTATTCTATTAATTGTGGTAATTATTGATCTGGAAAGATGAATCATGGGGGTTTTATTTTTGCTAATGCAGATCCAATTATTGCAGAAGATTGTTTCCACGCTTGATTCCACTCGTTTTTTATCTTTGCTTTTATGTTAGTGAATATGTCTTGCCATAATGTGGTAAGTCTAGGAATGTTCCATGATAAGCTGCTGTTTTTGCAAGGAAATCTGCACTTCTATTGCCTTGAGATAAACTCTCCACCTCAAAGATATTTTAATATTTCTTTTAGAAGCTTTGATTAACAGTTGATTTATGTAGCCCACCTGTATATTTGTAGAATTTTTAATTCTGAAGTTCGGGTTAGTTTTAAGGACGCTCTGGGAATTTAATATTATTAAGACAGAATTGAAAAAAAAAATGGGAAAAAATTAGAGAAGGGCTTCACGTATGGCAATTAGTTCGGTCGTAAAAATAGTCAATTTTTAAAACACTACTAATCTGAAATTTTATACAGAGTCACAATTCCAATGATGATTAATAGAAAAAAAAGAATTTAAATATTAGATTGCAGCATCTCAATTGACCAGCATAAGAAGCTCGATGATTTGACTTTGTGACATTTTTTGTAAAAAAAAAATTAACGCTTTTATTTAAAAATGCACTGGAAAGAGGAAAAAATTTTTTTGAAGATATTTGGTTAATTATTATAAAATAAAAGCATTGAGGGTACTCTCTGAGACTTAAAAATATCAAGAAGAGAGTTTTTTAATCCACCATCAACATCATTTATTTGCAAATATTTCGAGCTGCTAACGCCACACATTCAAAAACCCACTTAGTAATTTTGGTGGTGGATCTCGCCTTTATATAAAATATTGAATAAGTATAGGATTGCCATCTAATGCCAAAGATGTTTTATCGCATGTGATTAGCTAATCATACAATGACTAGTACAAGAAGCTCTGCCATTTGGCATTGTGACATTTTTTGCAATCTAACTTGCCAGTCATTAGGCAATCACATGCGATAAAACATTTTCGGTATTAGAAGGCGGAATTTTTTATGTATAGGCGATATCTACCAGCAAAATTATTAACTACATTGATGATGGGCGGCGTTATGCAGCTCGAAATATTTGAAGATGTTTTTGGTGGATTAAAAAAACTGCTGGTTAATTCTCTATTAATCCTCTTAATATTATCATCCAACATAAAATTACAACCTTAAAAATATTATTTATAGGGAATTAAATAAAAATTTCAGAGAAAGTCCCACGTTTATATTTTAATTAACCAAATATATATTTGTACTTATCTCTTTGAAGGAGAAGGGATAATAGCAAAGAAATTTCATCTCCGTGTGGATTTTTCTTTTTATTTTATTTTTTTACCTCTCCTTCTTGCTCAGTATTTTTAATTCAAGCCCTCTTGAAATAAAAAAATAATCCGAACATTTATTAACTCATCTATTCATATTAGTAAAATGAATCACAGGAAAAATCAAATTGAATATTGGACGTATTTTATTTAAATCCTGGACAAATGCTTTAGAGCTGTGTCAACTCGAGACTAATAACATCGAAAAGGATCAGGAAATTAACTAACTTGTTGGATTGACAGCGTCAGAAAATTTATTGGCAAAAGCATTTAACTAGTTGTCATTTCTCTGTAAGAGAATTTTATTGTTAAGGAAAATCCTTCAAAAAAACTTTATTTAAATAATTTTCGTATTACATATAAATTCACACTCAGGGGCTCACTATTTGTGAGTATGTGGATAGCGACATCGAGTTCCCTGAGCTAAGACTGACATTTTTCTATTTTGTTTTTTTTTTTTTATTTGTCACTTTTCTTTCTCTTCATTGCTTTCTATTTAGGTCACATTTAAAATTATTTTCATGCCGGCCTCGAACCACAGGATAACGATAAATTGAATAATGTATTCCAATTCACTTTAAATACTCTAGTGGAAAATATCTCATTGAATGGGGACGTGAATTCTTTGGTCTAGGACTAAGTAGAGTCTCTATATCTTCAACATTATTTAACTCAATGGAACAATAGAGATAAGTGAGCTTTCAGCTTTAAAATTTTTTTAAATTTGTCTCTTCCTCTGGCTAGAAAAATAATTTTTCCTTTCTCAATTTGTCTATGATGAGCTTTCTTCACCTTTATCTATACATCCTTAATACAAAAAATTAAACAAATATATTTAGAGAACGTCACAATGTGGGCATCATCCGTGACTTTATTGGGCAAAGGGTCAAAAGGAAGTTAGATAGGGTGAGGAATAATGATGATGAGTCGAGATCAGGCCGAATAGGGAAATAATGGCGGTTATCTTGTGTGGTCACGTGGCCCGGAAGTGACCCTCATTCACGTGACTTGCCTACGTCGGTATCTCTCAAAGGAGGGGCGGAAATGCCGATTGAGCGAAAAATTGAACGAATTAGCCTAATATAAAAAGTTTTTATTAAATTTGCACTTTTTTTTTTAATCACGAGGGATAATTGATTAACCCAAAAGCCAAATAATGGGAGTTTCTATCTCTGGAAGTTCGATAGAAATATTTAAAACTTTTGGCTACCAATTTATATATATATATAATATTATATTTAATTTTTTAGAGACATTATGGTCTCAGATCAAAAAGACTTATTTAAAATGAGGACCAGAAAAAATATATTTATTCGATAAGAAATCAATTAATTAAAAAAATTGCTTCTTGCCCTAAAACAGTTCTTCTAATTCACTTGCATATTAATCAAACCATAAAATTTTTTACCGAATACCACGTAAATTTTATTTTCATCTTTTTTAGGTCTTTTTATACATTTGAGATCATTTAGACTCCGGCTATATTTACTTAAGTTAATTGGTAGCAAATTCATTTAAAATAAATTTTATCACAGGAGTCTTAGATTACGAAAAAAGTCCGCCTTTTCGCTAAGGAACAGAGATAAAAGCACAAGAATTTGGCCTTGACATTTTGGGCGGGGGCGCCCCCCCTTCAGTGAAATAAGTGTCGTCAAATAATTAAAGATAAAAAATTTTCAAATATAAATATCTTTTTTTGATCCTTTCTGATGAAATATCTTATCTCAAGAGAAATTTTTTTCCCTCTTGTCTCTCTCTGAATTGATTCTCTTGAAATGAAGAATGAGTTTAAACAAAATCTCTTTTATACCGATTCATTTTTGGATTTTTTTCTTTTTTTTTTTTTATAGCCTTAATGAATGATATCACTTTCATTCTCATCCATATTGATAGATTTTCCAATATATAATATCAAGAAGTTTGGAAAACAAACCAATCATTTCATATCTAAATTCCAGACCGAGTAAAAATAACCATTAAAAAAATTAATGGAACTGTAAGTGGGAAAAATATTTTTTAAAAGTCATTTTCATAGACAAATAAAATAATTAGATGCATAAATAATCGCCGACAGGAAGGATTAATTTGAGCGGGTGATCGCGAGTAAGATTGCATCCCATCTTTAATGACATTAATAATCGTATGTTAATTTATCGTTCAATCTTATTGTAAGTCAAGTCACTCGCGAGCTTTGTCGTCTCTACATGCATGCTAGTAAACATCTGCGCATACGGCGATAGAGAGAGTGGAGAGAGGAGAGTTCCTGCTCGCTGCTTGCGAATTATGGCTCCCCATAGAGAGGGTTGGCTCCCCCTCCACTATACCTGCATGAATTTTTCACACTCTGTAAATTGCATATTAACTATTGATATGAAACTAGCGCTGTGTCTGCTCCAGAACTCTAGGGGGGTGGTAGAGTGGGGCTGGCCTTGACACTTCGGAATGAAACAATTTTAATATAGATATATATATATATTTGTTTCCTTATTTATATTTTGGATACCGCTATAAATATGAGTAAATATTTAAAATATGATGATCAAGAAATTTGTGGTCTTATAAAAAGAGATTTTGAAAATATAATGGAGCATTTCTGGAGTAAAATGGCCGGTGGCTGGAGATGGGGAGAAAACTAAAACCAAAAAAATTTACATAAATAACTGGACTTATTTTGAACCACAAAAACATAATAAGCTCTATCAAATATGGACTCCCTCCCGACCTTTACTTCTTTTGACCGGTTGGACGAAAACCTCGAAAAATCTTTACGATAATCCTTAAGTAATACCAACGTCAATATTGATCGTCTCTTGGTTCAACTACATTGTTATGTTGTTCAATATATTATAAAATTTATGTACATTTATAACAAAGCATTATTTTTTACAATAAATAAATGAAATATGGAGTAGCAACTTGTTTTAATTGTTTTAAAATTAATTTATTTTATTCAATACATAATGATAGTTTGGTCTCCAAACTAGGTCCCAATTATTTGACTTTGTTTCGCTTTTATAGAATACTCTACCAAAAATGCATTAAGTAAATTAAACTGAATAAAAAATTCACTGTACGAAAAGAGATCTCGAATTTCAAGTTATCTTATTTTCAATTTTTTTTTTAATAATTAACCTCTGTCGCTGATTGGATTGATTTCGTTGTCCTTGAATGAGGTTTTTTTCCTCCCCTATCTCTGATTTGGGGCGGCATCCCCGGCGAAGACTAACGCCGTTTGACAAGTCCTATAATCCCCTAAAAGCCAAACAAAATGGGCATCCGTGCCCATAACTCGATTATTCCCGTGTACAGCGCATTTCCATTAAGGGCAACCAATTCCTTGATGCGACCTGACACCCCCACCATCTCGACCCTTGCCCAACAGCCGTTTTTTTTTTTTATTCTGAAAGGGGCCGAAGGTCGCCGATCCTTTTTTGGTCTTTTTTAAGCCTGCTGTCAATTTGCATCGGCCAATCAAATCTTCTAAAAATAAATAAATAAATAAATAACTAAAAAGGATCATGTTACAACAATTCAATAAACTCTCGAAATAGTAAAATCACGTGGCTCTGTAAAAAGGCTTCAACTCATATCAATCACTCTTGGCAATTTACAAGACCAATTTGAATACCCAAAATATTTTAATTTATTTTTCAGCTAGCATTTTTTTTGTTTTTTCCAAGGATCTTATGTAATTAGTTACCAGTTAACAAAAAGTTCATCTTTTTATCCTGGCCTAAATGTAATGCTTATTTTTTTAAAGAATTTTTCTATATCTGATTCCATTTAAACTCTTGCCATATTTATTTTAATTAATTGGTAGTCAATATAATTTTATCGCTCAGACTGGGAAGCTACCCATTGACGCTTTTAGATCATGAAGCAACCTCTGCTCAAAATGAGAGTAGCTTTGGGCATTTAAAAATACTAAAATGGTATATTTCTAAAGTGTATTTTGAGAAAAATCTTAGCTTAAAGAAATTTGAATATTCTCTTTTCTATATATAATAAATTTTTTTATTTATTGACCATTTAAGAAGATATTTATATTAGTCATATAAGAAAATTTTTAATTTAAAAAATTCTATATAAAAAACAATAAAATTTTTAAACGTTAAGTTTTCTTCGAAATACGGTTCTTCATCCTTTAAAAGTCAAAAGAACGCACATAATGTGAATAACATATATTTTCCAAATTAGAATTACGATCTTGTTTTTACAAACTATGGGTTCTTTATTTCTTTGTTTAGAAGAGGCCAGCTTGTTTCTCCATTAGGTAGAAAAAAAATATGTATGAGAATAAGCGTAGGGGAGGAAGACAAGAAGTCAAACTTATTACGTGTGGAAATTAGATATCTCTGATGAAAAAGTCGTTAGTACTGAGATAAATTTGGATAGAAAAATTTTGTGATGATGTTTTTAGTGTTTCATGAGAAAAAATTTTTTTTTTAAGTTTATGGGGTCGGTGCTCCCATCCCATCCAGTTCTGTCGTTACCTCTATATTGATTTCAATAAAGAATTTTTCTCGTCAGAACCGAACGTCCCTTTGACATTAGATCAAAGAGCCACTGAAACGCGGAGGCAAAATGTCTAAAGTGACCTAAGTCGTTCTAACTGGAGATGGATTGAAATAGATACTTCTATTTTTAAAGCCGATTGAATATTTATATTTGATAATTAATTAAGAGCTCACGCCTGGTATAGTGTGATTCGTAATCTCAAAATTGCATTTTCTTTATATTATTGATTACTTTATTGTTTTTAAAAAGAATATGAAAATTGTCGAAAGTTTTGAGTAAAGAAAATTTCCAATAAAAAATTTTCACAATTTCTTTTAAATTAAGCTTCCAAATTGGATTTTTACAAACTTTTTATTTTTATTATATATAATAAGACCTAAGAATGCCATTTATTCTGCTCCTGTTATGCCAGTCTTTCCTCTCCCCTTCAAACAAGTCAGCTTGGTTCTTCTCTCAATCCGTAGGCTAAAGTGATTATTTTAATTTTTGATATAATTTCATTTACCAAAAGTGTTTTATTGATAATAAATATTATACATTTCTCTTAACTTGGAAATAAAAAACGAATGAGTGGGAATTTGTTTCTGAAGATCCATAACACAAGTTGCCCGAGTTAAGACTCGACGTTTTTCTTTTCAAACCGAAACATGAAGCGAGACCTGTGCTTTAAGAGACATATTGTCTAGACATGTGTAGAGCAAATTCTGTTGAAATTGAAGTGGACGGTTATTTTAATTTTTGGAATAACTCTCTACTAGAAGTGATTTATTGATAATAACCAATTTCAATTTTATTCAAGAGATATCGTAGCAACATACTGTCATTTCCTGTAGTAAAAGTTGATCAAGTTAATATTTCCATGCCTGATGGTAAATTTAATTGTATCCTTTGAAGAGAGGATTGGTTATATAGTGGCCAAAGCAGTTTATTTAATACATCATAATGCTAATGTAATGATCCAATCAGATAAATTATTTCAATTAGTGAAACCCTCATAGATAAGAGAACAATCTCTTGCCTACTTGTATTTAGATATTAGTATAGAGATAGAAAATCTTTCTTATAAATCTTAATCATTTTTAGAAGTTTACTCGTTCTTAATTTAATCTAGTCGCCTGTCAACGGGGGTAATTTGCTACGGTGGCTGTCTTCCTCCTTCTTTCCCACCCACGACCTGATGATTTATCCCCCTCTGCAGCAACACACGACTCGCCATGTAATTGGAAGCTGCGAACTGCCGCTTGGGGGAGATAAATAACCAATGTTAATTACACATTGATGCTGCCCCCCACCTTCTCACCACCATAGAAAAAATTCCTATGAAAAATAAACTATCGACCAATTAATATTTATCTATACAAGCTTTGATTAAAAGCAATAACAATAAATACACTAACACTCAATTTCTGGTAATTATTATATATATATATATATATATATATATAT
>JAAAKE020115417.1:0-16086 GCA_010014785.2 Anisolabis maritima | reverse complement strand
CCATAATTGTTCTAATCTATAAAAAACCCCCCCCCCCCCCCCAATTTTTAAAATATATTTGCGTTTCAGGTCAAAAATCATAATGTGCTTAATTATGTGGGCTACTTTTATTTTAGCTTAAATCTTTAGAACCACTGATCGGATATGAATGAAATCTAACAAATTTATACCCCCCAGGAATGTCTGAACCGAATTGGTCGGCAAAATTTTTTGAGACACGGTGATAATAATTAAGACGTTTATCTTGAGCCCTGGACCAATTTGCATATCAATCCGGTGAGTGGAAACGAAAGAAAAATTGAATCTAAGATAACAAACAAAACAAACGTAACTTGTTGCGTCATCATAGAGAGAAAACTGGAATTTGATTTAATCTTTTTTTTGGCATCTGAGGCCATTTAGACTTAATTGGTAGCCAATATAACATTTTAATTTTTTTTTTTTTTTTTTTTTTCATGATCATAACACTTTCATTTCCCCTTTCTATTCTATATGCGTTAATGGGGCGGGAAAGTAGTAGACAACCCTAAATATATTCGATGTGTCGCTTGTCAACTAAACAAAAGAATTCTTTCTCTCTTCATCTTTTGTAATGATTTGAAAATTGTAATTTCAAGTGACTTAGTCGCTTATATCGAAAATTGCCTACATCTCAAAAACAGCTGTTTTTTTTTTTTAAATTTTACATAAGGAAAGTTACTTAGAGAAATTTTCTCAAAGAGTATAAATAATAAAAAACAAAAAACTTCAAGGGTTGCTCATATCAAAACCAAAATATACATTTTATTTATCTGTAATTATGAAATTTCAAAAATAATAATTTTGAAAAACGTGATGGGATTAAATTGTCACTTCCGGTTGGTGGATTTTATCAAAAGTTCGAATTTAAAACTTCCCTGAAAAAAGAAAAATAAATGAAGATTGATTGAGGGTTGGATAAAGTTATAATTGACAGATATCCAATGTGTGTGTGTACCGTGTGGCGGGATGTTTGCAATTTCACTTTATAAATAAAAGAGACCGTTAGAAGAAAAAGAAAATCTAGCGGTGCCACTCACATAACTTAACGATTATTTTTTTATATTTTAATTAAATATCGGTTGGGTTGGTATTATTTGTCATCACACTCTGTCAATTTTAGCGAAAATTCTTAAAAAAAAAATTTAATTTCTTTTTTTTTTTTTTTTTTTGCTGGCTCCCTCTTGAATGCGCCACTGTAAATTATTCATAATTTTCAATAAAAATCCAAGCTTCAAAATAAATTGAAATTCATTAAATAATCTTATCGATTTCATTAATCAACTACAAATCATGATTTTGAATTAAATTTCCAAAAAAACAATAATTTAATGGAGAAAAAATATTATCAACGGCACACGGTGTTTCCAAGCGGTCACCCATCCAAGTACTGACCGTGCTCGATGTTGCTTATCTTCAGTGATCAGACGAGAACTGGTGCTTTTTTTTTTTTTTAAAGATGTTTATTAAACCAAATTACATAATACAGATTCTTTTTGTACATAAACAAAACATTTTATATCTATTAATATGTTTTTTTGATTTAATGATTCTTAATGAATATTCAAAATCATTTTATATCCTTAACATAGTTGTATTAATTCTCTTTCAATGTTTTTTTTTTCACACTGTACACTTTATTTTTATAATAAATTTTTTTTTATTTGTTTTTTCTTCCCAAGTAGAAGGCTGATTAAAACCTGGTACTTTAATTTACGAGAATTGCTGCGTTCAACATGATATGGCTGTTGGCATTTTTTAAAATAATTTCGCATTCATTTAACTCAAATGCGATGGTTTTTTTTTTTTTTTTTTTTTTTTTTTTTTTTTTTTTTTTTTGGTTTTTTGTTTTTGTTTTGGGTTGGGGTGGGTGGGGAGGGCAGCGGGGGGGGGGGGGGGGGGAAGGTTTGAACTCCTCTATCCAAACCCTGACTTCAGCCCTTATTCAGACCATTGAAAAAAATCTAAGGGACTTTTCATAGTGAAAAAAAGATGAATTGTTATCTACATTGTATTTTCTTTTTGAAATTGGGGTTAAAAAAAAAATTTTATTTTATTTCTTCCTTTTCGTGTCATAGAACATATTCATCATTAGGACAAGATTGTTAATTTGTTCTTTAACATTAATTAATGTACAGTATAACAATAAACTGGACAAGTTTATTATGCTTTTATCGTCTTATTATGTAATCAAGTGATAATTGTTTTAATGATGATGAACACGAACTGTACTTCGAAACGTTGACAATAAATTAGTAAGTGAAAATGATTTTCTACCTTGGCTACTTGCTCTCTCTTTTTTATCTTATCATATTATCATAATCTTCCTTTTTTTCTTCATCCTTACGTGTCAGATACTGAATTGTAAAAACAAATATATTTTTCTAATTCATTTAATTTTTTAAAATGAACAATCGAGAATTGGTTGCCTAAATTCAGACGTATTTAAATGTTTATTTTGAGTAATTCCTTGAACTTCTTTCTTAAAAATAATAATAAAATTTCTACTATTTGTACTAATGTATTAATAAATCGGGACTGTCTAATTCTCATTCTCAGTTAACTTAATTAAAATCTTTAGAGGAAATTCCATTGTCAAGGGAGATCAAGGATCACCTGGATCACGATTAGATTCAGTTTATTATGGAAAATTCTAAAAGTTCACATCAGGTCTAAAATTTAGAACTAACATTGTTTTGAAAAATTAAACTCAGGTTCCAAACCAAGTGGAGGAAATCATCACCTTTTCCCTTCAAGAGATGATGACCTTATACTTTCTTTTCCGAAAAAGACTAAACATCCCTCAACTGCCCCCATCCTAAAGGAGAGCAAGGCTTATATAAGGATCGCAGCTTGACAGAAGAGATATCATTCCTTTCTTTCCACGTCTCACGCTTAATCAAGGGGGGTCTCTCGTCGGTCCGACGGTCTTCTTGACCCAGCCATCCTCTATAGTTATTTCTGCATTACCTCAGTGCATAAACAGTAAACCGTTCACTATCCTCCCGGGAAAGCACAGCACCTATCATTGCTAATGTGCTGAACAGTACATAGCTTCCTGAGAGAGAGACTATCGGAAATCAACTGGGACTGACTACACATACATCATCGGCAGCTTCCTATGGGGCCTTGAAAACTATTTCTGCCAACACTATCAACCCTCTGATGCCTGCAGAGGAATCTCCATCGGAACTAAACCAAACAATAGGATATTAAACACCAGCTAAGCTTTAGTATTTTTATGAAATTGTCAAAAAATAAAATTATAAAAAATTATTAAAAAAGCAGATTACTCTTAATAATTAAAACTAAGATTATTCATTATAATTAAAATCAATTACTCATTCTCAATAAAATGATTATTTCTTTATTATAATTCTTAATATATTTAATAGAATATATTCCAGAATGACATTACAGGGTTGTTGTTTCTTGTATATTTTTTAATTCTTCTCATACTTTATAAAACTTTAAAAATGATATAAATGTTAAAAAGTGGTAATGACAGTAATTTTGATTTTAGTCGATATATTATTAAAATAAATAATTTCTTCGTCTTCATCTTTCTAATGAGGGAAAACGAATCGTTTAAATTTATTATTAATACTAAACACTGAAATTAAATAACCACAAATTGTAATTTCAAAGGACTTATTCACGGAATTAATTTAATATAATGATATTTGAATATGAAAGTTTAAATGATTCCAAGATTAGATTGATTTAAGATTATCTTTCATGTTTATTTTATTTCACATCGCCTTTATCTATCCAGAGGAATTTTATCCTCTGATAAATTGATAGATTAACCCCTGTTCCTTCGAGCAGAGGCACTTGCTTCATGATCTAAGTGTCAGTGGTTCGCTTCTCGACCTAAGCGATAAAATTTATTTGAATTGTATTAGCTTCCAATTAATTTAAATAATGGCGGAATTTGAAATGGCCAAAAAAGACTTAATAAAATTATTTGGTAAACCAAATTAGTAGTGTCATAATTAATTTTCACAAGTGAAAGTTTTAATTTCAATTCATTGGACTCTTTAGTCCTTGGCAATTTCTTTATAATTTATTTGAGGTTTTCTATGCATACCTAGTCGGCCTCTGACTGAAGCATCTATTGGAAGTTACTTTTACCTCACTCTAATCCTCTAAATACGGGAGGGAGGTATATGAGAACATATCTCCCCCTCCGTGACTAATAAAAAAAACGTTCTAAATATATTAAGAAAAAAAGTTAGAATTTTTTGTATATAATTCCAATTGAATTTTTTTCATTCTAACTCTATTTTAAAATTTTTAAATACATTAAATATGGACGACGTCTAAAATGTCCTTTGAAAAAGACAAAAATTTTATATAATATTTTTACTTACACTTAGGTAACCTTTTTTGTTCGACCTCCCTCCATCGTGAAGAAAAGCTATTTACGCACATCTATTTTCGCATAAGTTTTCTCAATATCATTTTGTTTATATTCATTGTTTTTATTTAGACACTATTTCTTTTTTTTTTGTAATGTGTTTTAAATCCCAATTGCTCTGTTTACCACCGAGTAGCCTAGGAAGCAAAATATTCTAAAATGCATGCAAGCCCTGAAGCAAAACTTCAATGAAGCAGAACACTCTGAGCCTACAGATAAAATGTTACTGTATGTGCTGCTTAATTACAATCAATGTGCCTCAAGGCTCGCATGTACGCTGTAACATGTACTGAACCTATAACTACAGATATTCGGTTCTAAGTTCAAATCCTACCATAAAAAATATTTTTCTAATGAGAGAATTAATTCCTCCAAATTACAGACATAAGACAATCAATGATGACCTAAGAAATCATAATTAAAAAAATAAGGACTTTGGATGTTGAGCTAAAGGCAGATATTTTTTTTAATACCTTAACAACTGCTTGATTTTTAACAATCTAAAATGTTATATTCCAAGAAGAAAAAAATTATTGGTAAAATTTATTTTTTAAATTGACGAAGACTGGAGAAGAGAGAGAGATAAATAGAGGGGAATGGGGGGGGGGGGGGGGGAATATAAAAAAATTAAGTTAGTAAAGTAAAAAATAACTTCTCTTGTTGGCGGAATTTAAAGATTTAAATGAATGTTCATTCATAAAATTTTCCCTTCTGTAATTCTCTCGATAATCTCGCCCCTCATCAGAATTGCAAGCGTAATCAATTAAGGACCATTCATTAAAGATTAGAGAGAGGACAAGCCTCGGAATGTCATAAATTTTATATGAACCGAAATGCGACGCCTTAACACGCCGTTACATACAGGGTGTTTGTTCTCGACGTTAATTTAATTAAATGAAGCATTTCTTTCCAGGGAATTTTTATAAAAAATATAATAATCGACCTCGGTTCTCTGACTCCATTATAATTAAAGAAAACAATCGAAAAGCTTTATTCAACAGTATATTCGGACCAATACAAGAAGGGACTTGAACAGGCGCGGCTCGTGCATAGGCACTGCGGAACTCCAACACCCTAACTTTTCTGGATATATAAATAAATAGATACGCGCGCAAGCATACGCAAGTCATAGTAAGATGCGAGCGAATAGCGAAAAGCGGCACTATTCGTCGTGCAGTTCCACTGCTGTTTATTTGGTTCATATGCAGTTTGCATCGCGCCTGTTGTACCGAATATCGTTCAATCAACGCGTATATTTATTCATTCTAAGAAGCACACTGAATCAAGATCGATGCCCTTGCGATGATATCAATAGAAAGAAATCACTTAAACAGTCATACAAATATTAAAGAAAAAGTTATTGACTTTATTTTTAATTAATTTTGTGAAGTACGGTAATTATTTTAATTTTGTCAACAATAATTTTTTTTTCATTAAACCAAAGAAGAATATAATTTATTATTAAATAATTTTTAACTATCGTATACCAAAATTTTATTATTAATAAACAATATTATTTAATATTTAATGGTTTTTTAAATTTACTGTAATTTTGATATTTTGTCCCAATATTGTGAAAATTGCAGCACCCCCTTGATTTCAAACCATGAGCCGCCACTGGACTTGATATTTCGGATCAAGACCTCGCTTTATATTTATCCCAGATTAAACAAGCCTTCATCCAAATATAGGAAATCTTAAGTGGGGGAAAGTCTTTTTTTTATCAAGGTTTTTATTGTTTTGTCCAAAATATAAAAAAAAACTCAGAATTTTCATCACAGGAATAAAACAACCCCTTTTTTAATGATGTCAGATGATTATGAAATAATAATTCCATATCTTTATTTTATTTTATTATATTTATGTATGGCTTCAAAGGCTTTACATATAATTTTTTTTAAATATGTATAAAATACATAATTTTATTTAAATAATCTAAGGCCATTTAGGCTGCACCCTTATTTATTTATATTAGTTGGTAACTAATGTAATATAAAGGATGGGAAGCAAACCACTGACCTTTGGTATGTGAAGCCAATATCTCTCCCTCTACACCACAGGAGAGGGCCAATAAAAGTTAATGAAGATTAACAAGAAAATAAAAAAATTTCTTTTAATAATTACAAAAATATATTTATTGTGATTCATACAGCTACGTTTTGGTTCTAGATTGGCCCCATCTTCAGGATCCAAATTATTAAGGTTGTTATGTTTAGGAAAACCGAAGTAATCAATATCGGTGGCTTAGAACTCCTTTTTCCTCATCCCTTAGGGCCTGAACTTAATTTTGTTAGACTATATATGATTCTTGGGCATCGTTCATTTGGGACACACCCCTATTAAATTATAGCCTCAACGGATTTCATGTCTAAAGCGGAAGAGAAGGGAGAGTTTCTACAAAACCGCACCCCCATCCTTCACAACAGTCACAATAGATTAAATAAATTTCTGGCTACACTACAGAATACTTAGTATTCAAAATTTTAATTTCATAAACATAAATATTATTTGTTTATTTATAGTCATTCAGCTCCTAAGGCAATAAAGACTTCATAAATATATATATTATCAGAAATAGCATTTATCGATGGCTACCGGCTGTCGTTCAACACTCGTTCTTCGAGGCCGCCTATCCCGAAGTTCAGCAATGCTTGGCCTTGCTTAACAACAACGATCACGGTGGCGTTCCTCTTCTCTCCGGCCGAGATAAACCTAAACGTACCATTCTCCTGAAAAAAATTTATATATCCTTTGAGCTTGAAGATGGTCACAATCTATGATTGAAACGTTGCTTTAGATATATTTTTGGCCTGAGACTCTATTTCTTTTATTATTTATTTGTGTCTGAATATGAAATTTGAAATCGGCTTACGTTTCAGCTAGCTCTTCCTCCCTTCATCAGATGAATCAACTGAGCCCATTCCACAAATTAATTCATTTGACATATTGTTTAGTATGATTATTTATCCATATCCCCCCGCGCTAAATAATCTACTTTTTAATAATGTTTCATAATTTTGGTTATTATGTGATAATAACGATTTGTTTTTATTAACATCATTCATTATTCGTCATTTATCAGTTAAATATTTTTGGATTTGAATTAAATTTTTTATTAATTACATATCTATTAAATAAATTGATATAAAATAAATAAATAAAAGGATTTTATTTCTAAAATGCAAATAATTCCTATTTCAAACGAAATTGAAAAGTACATTAAAATTATTTGCAATTAGTATTAAACAAAGAGATTCCAGAAACATCAATTTATGGAGAAATTTCATTTTAATTTAATTTTATTTACCTTTCTTTTATTTATTCTCTTTTTTTATAGCCTCGATTTACTTTTGTGTAAATGAGCAAAATATCATATAAAATATCAAATCCGTATTTTGTGTGTGAGAGTGGGGGAGGGGGGGGGGGAGTAGACTCGACACAATATACAATTGAGGCATTTTTGAAATCTTAACTTCCTCTCTTACCATACATCGTGTCTTTGTCGTTCTAACTGAGCGTAACCTACATTTTTATTTTCTCTTACCTTATATCTACTATTATTAAACGAGCTAATCTGGTATGTATGTATATATCTACATATGTAAATTTTTTCTCGAAAACGCCTCTAATGATTTCGATGTAATTTGGTCTATTTACTAATTTAGGTGCCGAAAACAAGTTTTCTCAAATATGAAAAAACGTTCGAAGATCAAACTTTATCCTCGATACTTTTGAATAAAATCGGCCAATGAAAACTAGTGCTTTACCCAAGTACAATACTTTTTTGTTTTTTCCTTTTTTTAAAAATTTGATTAAAATTCATAAAACCATTTTTTTTTTAGATGATCTTTATAATGTATCCCTTATCCCCCTCCCGCCACCAAAATTTATTTGGGGCCCTCTTTACTGATGTACCTTTTTAGATTTTTTGTGATTTTCTCTGAAACTACTCTAACAATATTGATTAAATTGACTGAACATTGTTCTATTAAGAGATAAATTAGAAGGGGCCCCCGTAAAAAATCTTGAATCATACATTACCTTAGAAAAAAGAAAGTTGTGCGTTTAGTCACACCAGATTTTTTAAAAATAAGGAGGGTTTGTTCCCAATCTACCTACCATACATATCTAATATGATACTCACGTAATTCAGGAATTGTTATTCCTCCGTTTATATTCAAAAAATAATTCTCCCTTTCATATATTAATATTATAAATTCATATATATATGAATTCCATTTAAATATGACGATAAATAGATAGATTATACTCTTTTGAATAGACCGAGAGAGAGAGGATGGAATATCTTGTTCAATAGAGAGCGCGGGACTCAATTTTGACGGTTCCTGCTCTAATTCGATAATAATAATAATAGCACCTATTAGTCGGCTAATTCTAGTAACCAGTCGTACTTAGCCATTAATCGGCTTATTTAGTGTCGTTCTCAATGGGTCTTTTGGGCGTGGTTTGGGGGTGAGGGAGTGGGGGGTGTCGATGTAATATATCTTTCTCTCTCTCTCTGAGTAGAGAGTACAAATTAATATGTATAGTAACAACGGCGACAACAACAACAACAACAACAACAACAATAAAACAACATTCTATATCCTTCCTTAATAAGATAAACTCCTTTATAATAATACGAATATTGCTGTTTTCGAGTATGTTGTTTGATACGTGCTTAAATCAAACAGCCTAAATATATCCGGAAGCAGACGTTTATTTTATTTCATTATTATTTGAATTGCAAATGTCCTTTGAATAGGAGTAAAAATATTAAAAATTTTGGAATTAAAGGCCATTTACTCACAAGTAATAATTTAACATGTTATATTAAATTTATGAATTAAAATATTAGATCAAAAAATTTATTCATTCTTAACTATTATCTTCGACATGTTTGTAATGTCCCGACAAAAAAGTCAATATATCAAGAATATCAACACAAATTTCCGCGATTCTTCTCTTCCTATCAACGCCATTGAAGATTTAATAGCCCTAAAAAATTTCATAATTCCAACAAACATCAAGAAAAAAAAGCCCAGAATTCTACAAAAATCAAACTTTTAGTATGTTATTGATATCCTTTTTTTTTAGGTATATGTTTTGTGAATTCTCTGATTAGATATATTTATTTTTTATTTACATGTTTTTAATATATAATACTTTTATATATACAATTTTTTTAAAGTTTTATTCGGCATCTGAGGCCATTTAGACTCATTTATTTAAATTAAACGGTAGCCAATATAATACCTCGCTTAGTGCGGTTAATTAGTTCCTCTTCCCATCCGGACTTTTCGCATCCTTTAATATATGTAAGAGAGCAATGGCATCGCATCTGCTATGATCACCAAATACGGAAAGTAGGTAGTCAAAATACATTTATTTCATATTTATTATTAAATTCAATACAATTACAATTTTTAATTACAATCCGGGCTAATTGAAACAGGGCTTAGTGAGGTATAGGTGTAGGGATAATTTTTTACCGATCATCTTTGTTACGAGATAGGGTCATATATATATATATACAATTATATATTTCAAGATGGTCTATGGCCTATGGCTAGAGCCAGGTAAAGAAACGAAAAGAAAAGAAAAACTAAACTTTTCCTAAATTTTAGGGCGCCGGGGATGGGCTTCGCGTTATGTTCGAATTTTTTTCTAATTCCTTTAAATAATGCGACAAATTGAATTTTTGCCTAAATTAATAATATTATATATTATTTGATAAACAACCTCCGAACCTCTTAGCTTTTTTTGTGCCCTTGCACCTCTTATAATTTAAAGTTATAAAATTTTGTCTAAAATTATTCTTACTTATTCAATTTTTATTTTGTTTTTGAAAAAAAAAATTTGAGTGAAATGTAAAAAAAATTACAATAAATAAATATATTCTCGGATTAAGGCCCGCGGAATGTTTAATTTATGTGGACCTCATCAAAAAAAAAAAAAAGTTGTCCATCACTCTAATTGACTATTAGAACTAGAACTAAAACTGCAATTTTAAATCAATGAAAAAAAGTTTTTTTTCTTTAAATGTTCATGTCTCTTGGTATCAATGTAATTAGTGCACATAGATGGAAAATATCAGCCAAGCTAGTTGTTATTTGAAATCTGATGAGGGAAATAAAGAAGTACAAATTGGGACAATGAAACAAAGCCTTTGGATGCCAAGTTCGAAAGGAGACATTTCGGAAAAAATTTATTCGTCCATCATCATTCCCTTACTGGGTGATTTGCCCCACGGTTGTCGTAGGAAATCTTATGTTAAAATTATTTTGGGATCAACGTTATAAAAAAAATCAAAACGTTAACCCAATATATATTTTTACTTCCGAGTTTTAGTAAGACCCAGAACTTCCCAACTTGAAATTATCACTCTTGTATTGGAAATATTTAAGTAATTTTTTAGTATCCAGTAAAAAGTACTTGAAATTCTAGTACCATTTCATCAAGTTTAAAAGTATTTTAAGAAAATACTGGAAATACTTGAAAATACTGAATATCAATTTGTAGTAATTTTAGTAGTGCAGTTGTGCCCATAAAGAATTTCTTAAGGGTAGCAACCCTTGGGTTACACTTTAGTTCAGGGAATTGTTCATTTATATTAACTTTTAGTGCATAAACCAAAAAAATTTTATTTCTTTTAATTGTATTCTTTACTCTTGAATATTTTATTATAATAATTACAAGCTTTCAAGCATGTATGCATTTTTTAGTAAATTACAAAACACTTAAGAAAACTAAAAATTAATAATTTTTTAACTTAGATTACATGCTAGTCACATCAGGTTCATTTTCATTTCCAAATTATTTCCGTTTCTCTATAGAATTCATTTTAATAATATAATGAAAATTTCAAAAAAAAAAAAAAAAAAAGAATCTTGTTTCGTTTATAAACTCCAATTTCAATTTGATGGTCATATCAGATAGGGGGGAAGTTTAACATTATCATCGCAAAAGATAGTTTCCGGATTTTATTTATTTATTATTTTTAATAAAAAAAAAATTCAACCTGAGGGTGATTCTATCTTCACTGTTCATCTATAATAGGATCGAATTCGAATCTCTATCTGTCTATTTGCATTTGTGGTGAGGTCGGAGTAGTTGGGGTGGGTAGATTCATTCTAGAAAAAAATTCATATCAGTTTGGTTATCGATAGAGGTCGATGTTTCCATGGAAACCGTTCCAGGAAAAAAAATAAAATTGTAAAAAAGAGGATGAGGAGGAGGTGGAGTCGTAGTATAGGTGAATGTAATGTGGAGGGGGTAAGTTTGGAAACGATGGAATAGGAATTCCTATATATATACACCTATATACTTGAAAGTAAACAAAATACGGGATGGATCGGCGACTCCATTGAAGAAATCTCTATTCATTAAAAAAATATTTATTTATTTATTCAAAAAAAAATATTAATTAAGAAGTTGGAAGAAAAGGAACTTAAACTTTTTTTTTTTAATAAATGAATTTATTTATTTTTCATCTCTATTTAAAGAAACTTTTTTTTTTTAAATAAATAATAATGATAATTATTAAATATGGTGAAGATATGAAAAGAATTAATTCCGTAACTTCTAACATCATACAGGGTGGTCGAACATCCGGAGGTCTGGTGCCTGGGTTTGACTCTCGAGAGCCATAGGCCGCATGATCCACCAGCAAAAATATACTCTGGAAATATTTTCAAATATCATCATGACTATGTCAAGTCCGCTATAAGGCTATTGAAAATATCTCATTCAAATGAATAGGTGGGGCAGCCAGGAATGGAGAAAAATTTGCCGACGTTTTGAGTGCAGATCGTGCTCATCATCAGGACAAACTAAGGTGTCAGGACAAAAGTCTGATTATTTTAGATTCTCTCTTTTTTTTTTAAAGGGAGAATCCTAACAATTAATTTGCCACTGGAATCTCTACCTCATCTGGAAGATGAATGGCCATAAATATAATAAGAATGTAAAATAGAGCAGGGTTTAGCCAACTAAAAAAAGAAAAAAAATCTGTTTGCTGCCCCTTCACAATACTAATGTTTACAGAGCATTTTTTATTTTATTTTTTCTAGTGAATGCAAATTTTGTCGGGTTTAATTGCAAATAACTAGGGACTTAAGAGATTTTGAATTTTCAATAGATTTTCATATAAATTATTTTTATGTTTTGATAATTGTGGCCCAAGCTGTTGGAGTGGCCCAAAATTTATCTCACCGGTTTTTCTTCATAACAATATTTTTCTCCCAAAGGTCAAAGCATAAGTGTCAGAAAGGTTGCAATTTAATAGAAGTAAATAAAACACCGAGTTAAATAAAGCTTAAGTGAAATTATATGGCTGAAATGTAATGGAAAAAAAAATATAAAAGAAAAAATAGGTGAAGCGTAAAAAAAATTCGCTGCTCTATTCTCTTTCCCCTTTGATTCATTTAATTACCCTGCTACCTATTTATCTAGTTTAAAAAAACGCTTTTTCTTTTTTTTTTTTTCTCTTTTCACTTGACTTGTGTGTCAGATTTCCACCAGCCAAAATGCTTTTTTTTTTTTTTGTTTAAAGCACGTTCCGTTTATTTTCCAGGATTTCCAGGAGAATTCCCAAATGTTACAGGGGGAGGGAATTTCCCCTTTTCTATCTCTCTTTGGTGTCCATCGTCATCGTTTGTTTACTCACAATCATCCTCTCTCTCCCGCGAGGGTTCTGTGCAAACGTATCGTTGCTATTTGTTTGAACTTGGCCGAGGACGGGTTTCTTATTGCCATCCCGGATATCATTTTTATTATCAGCAAATTTTATTCTTCATTTCATCTGTGTTTGACGGTACATATTGATTGAAAAAGAAATAAGCATAAAAATGCTTCGAACCCATGACTTGGGCTTCCGTGAGTTCGATTTCTATTCAAACAAATGAAATTAATTGCATGAATTAAAAAATATATCAAAATGTCTATGCGGAAGGGCTGGAAGTTCCAGGGGTCATACTTTAACATAAGTCACAATAGTAATAATTTACTATTATATAATATTTTTATTCATATTTAATATAGTTGGAGTTTATGGGCCTGCTGATAAAAAATAAATAAATCTTATAATCCAAATGCATCAGTCCAAGGTACCATTTCCTGATTTTTTTCGCTTGAATTGTAAATCTTTTTTATATACTCTTTGTCAGCTTTTTCCTTAATACCTTAAATCGTTTCAGATGACAAAATAAAAAATAATAAATAATAAATATATTTTTAAGGAAATACTAGGGTAAACTAGGGGTGCCAAAAACGGCGTTGAAGCTAAGGGACAATAGTGGGCTCATGTGCAAATTTATATTACAAATACAATTAACCTTAATTCAAATATTTGAATTGAGCCGAATTTTAATTGCATAAGATTAATTTGTTTTATAAACGAGATGAATTTGTAGTACAAAAAGCTGTATTTGCAACAGAGCTTTTTTAACTTTGCCAACAAACCGAAGATTAGTTAGTTAAAGTTAATGTAGTTTTATTTATTTATTTAATTTTAATTAAATTAATTTCTGCTTCTGAAACCATTTTGACTTTTAAATATACATTATATTGAGATGAAAATTAGTAGCGGCTTCAGGCAACCCATCCAATTAAATGTAGAAATCTCCTGTCCCTTGGAGCAGAGGTAGAGAGAGGTCTTGATGATCACTGGTTCGTATCCTGAGCCATAAAATTTATTTATACTACTATTTAAATAAATATGGAATATAAATGGCCTCAGATGCTGAAGAAACTTGAAAAAGAATTTAAGAGAGGAGTCATTTATTTATTTATTTATTTATTATTATTATTATTATTTTTAAAGGCAACCAAATTAGTTTGGCAAATATTGATTGAAAATGTCACCAGTCTCGTTCAGCTTAATTTTCTAGTCTGATCAAACTTTTAATGCTTTAATTGATTTTTCCCTTGAAATTAACCTAGTAGCATTTTGGTCGAAGAAACATAAATATAGTACTACTACAACTTCAAAAAGAGTGTATATGTCTACGCAAGAAGAAATAATTCGAGCCAAAATCTTCTCCGCCTTCTTACGCCGTGTAATTTAATTATTTAAGTAAAATAAATTAAGTTTATTTAAATTAAATTGTGAGAAGTATATAAATATTATATATAAATAAAGTCATGAAGCCTATAGGTCTTGCTTTCAAAATTTAAATTTTTTTTAAATTTAAGTTAGGTTAGGAGTGGGAGAGTCCCTCTCCTCCTTTGACTCAAGTTAGGTCCAAAAGGCTCTTTTTCTAAGTTATTGTACAATATTATCTAAGTCAGGGACCCCCAAACTTTTTTTGTCCGCGGGCCAGCCGAGGACCGCATTTTTTAATTAAATTCCTTCATATGTTTTAAATTATTTTATTTATTATAAGAAAAGATTTGTTGAATAGATAGTTTCTCTATTTTGATATTAAAAAAAAGTATGTTCTTAGAAATGGACATAAATTAGTATAATCGGCGATCTGATTTTCTCCTTCGGCCGGATTAAAGCAATTTTCGGGGCAGGGGCTGTAGTTTGGGAACCCCGGATCTAGATTTTTTAACAGTTGAGATATTTATAAAAATATTAAATATTTTTTCCATTTAGTTTTGTTTTGGGTAGTATATCCTCAAAAAAGGTCATATTGGTTTGTTTGTATTTTTATTTAACGAAAGCTTCCTCTTTTTGTTGAATGGAGATTGATAGATAGATAAAAAGCTAACCTTATTAAAACAAATAGGGCTATATCTAGAAATGGAGGTAGAACAAACTTGTAGCTAGTTTACTTTGCGATATAAGCTACATTCTCTCTCCCTCGCTCTTTCTTTCTTCTCAATTTGTTGTTTACATATCTATTTCTTCTAGACAAAAAAAATAAAAGTACAACAAAAAAGACTTTTGTTTTGTTATTATTATAATAAAAATTATATTCCGACTCTATTTTCTTTTATATATATATATTAAAATGACTTTTTTTTGTTTTCTTTTGTATACAGGATAAAAAAGGTTATTTAAGGAACATAAAAGGGCGCCGCCCTAATCTAGTTTAAATTTATCATTGATCAGGTATCCTTTCTTATCGACCGACTTTAAGGTATGGAAAGTAGCGTAATCTTACTTTTTTTTTGGTCTTCTGCATATAGACTTAAACAAATATATTTCTGTTTAGGATACGTATTAACCAAGAATATTTATTTATATCAATTGTTTTCCCATTTGATTTAAATAAATTTTCATCGGACTGGGTGGGATTTGAACCCACATCCTTTGGCTTTTAGGATTTACAATATTAACAATGTCAATATCTTTAATCTCTCAGCTATGGGGGAGGAGGGATCATCATCACTTTTGATGGATAAGTCCAATTTATACTCTTTACATTAACATGATTGGATTATTGTTGCAAGCTCGGTCCCTCGGTATTTTCCCATACTCCTTCCCCCCCCCCCCCATTCATTTTGCTCTTTCCCTACACACGAAGCGAGGAAAAAAACTACAAATCAAGAAACCATGAGTTGGATCAAAAATCTATTGTATCTCACTTAGAACGTTAAAATATATAAAATAAAAAGTATCCTTTTGGGGCTATGGAAAATTTTTCTGGACACTTGTCTGAACCGGACTAAAAGGGTCCATTTATTGCTCATTTTGTAAA
>JAAAKE020115395.1:0-16092 GCA_010014785.2 Anisolabis maritima | reverse complement strand
GGGAAAATCTTGTTAAATATTCCAAATAATAAATAATAATTTGAATAGTTCTCGGAAATGATATAAATCAAAATGCATCTCTGAAATTTATAGCGACAAGTTAATCTCTTTTCCATAAGTCGAAATTTCCTTCCCTGATTTTTTTTTTTGTCGCCGGGTGGTGGAAGAAAAAAAGGTCGTCCATAACGACTACAAATGTTTGAGCGTGTTATTGGTGTGCAGCCAAGTGTGCATTGGTGTTAATTGGCGGCTGTCACTTGGCCAATTAGCCTCATCTTGGCTGCCAACCAGCCGATAAACATCCATCACGAAAAACGCTAGTAGCGGCACGGCTATTTGTGAACAGGGCACCGGGAGGGACCCTTGCCGAAACACTTAACAACAACACTCTTCAAATGCATAAATCTTTTTTTTTAATATATAAACGACACATTGATTAAGATGTGGAATGTTGTTGACAAGTGAAAAGTTTATTAACCTAAAATAAAGGAAGATCATTCATACAATTAGAGAGAGCACATCTGTAAGATTAGAGTATCGTAAATTCATTATAAAAGAATAAAATTTGAATACATTTAAAACGGTTAAGGGATTTTTTACCTTTTTGTAATCCAAGAGCATTAGACATATACAATAAATTAAATAAATGTGACGGAAACCCTACATATTTATTTGGTAGCCAATATATATAAAATTTATTACTCAAGTGAGAGAACCACTGACTCGTCATCATAAAGTAAGATCTCTACCACTGATCCAAGATACAGAGGCGTTTAAGAGAATTTGGAATATCGCTCTTTCTTATGAGAATTGCAATAATACTTTTTATATGTAATTATTAATAGGAACAAAGCGTGGCCTTTGTTGCGACCCTTAGTGAAAACCCTTATAGAAAAATCCTAGGATCATAACATAAATAACATAATTTCTTATTATTTTTAATCTAAAAACCTAGAACCCACGGCTGAAATTAATTTGGCTTGATCTTCCAAAATTTAGATGAAATGTATTATTTGAAATGAAAAGTTTTAATAAAAAAAAAAGAAATTATTTCAAATTACTCGACCCTAATTGAGCTCATCAGGCTATATATTAAGTCAGTGTATCGAGTCATCTAATGCAACTCAGAGATTAATTTCTTTTTTTTTTTTTTTAATTTTTTAGGGATCATGTCTCCCGTTGGAAAGGAGTTTCCCGACCCAAGCTATTTTTTCTTTTGCCAGTATTTTCTTCTCTAGAACTAGATTTCTTACAACTTTTCTCTCTCTCTCTCCTTTTATTTATTTAATCGTAGTTTATTCAGAGTCTCATATGATTACATTATGTTTACATCATTTTATTATAATACTCTTTTATAGAAAAGTTTTTTTTGTCTCTTCGACTTCTGAGCCAATATCAGTCGGTTCTAAATTTTTCATCCCTGCCCCCTCCCCCTTTTTTCCTTTCTAAAAAAAATATGCCGCATAATTTTTGTTTTTATAAATCTTGTCGTAGATAGAATAGTTTACAAAATAATACACCCTGCTTTGTTTGGGACAAGTTCGGCGTCGCCCTCGCCCTCTCCTTTACAATAGGAACAGCGCTAAGAAATTCAATATGATTCCGATTCACTTTACGCATGCAAAATTTTTATCAATACAAATTCAAAATCTACATGGCTATTTTAAGAAAAAAAATTGATCTAGAGAAAATGAAATGTCGTTGCGCCCAGATGTTTTATATAGATCGAGTTTTTTTAAAATAGTAAAGATTTTTATTAGACTTGAATGTTAATTAAAGCCAGGGACCGATCTAAGCATAATTTTAAAAGTCGTTTCTTTTAATTTATTTTTTGAAAGCTATATATATTTTTAAAAGTCAATATAGTATTAATTGCTAAATTTGTTTTAATTCCGATAAATTAACAGATTAACTTAAGGAGTGGAAGATTGGATTATAATTGATTTTTTGCTGAATCCCCGGGCCTTGAACCAGACCGGATCCCCATATATTTCCTTAATATCCCTTTACTCTCCAAGTGCAAAATCTCGTTATCTCCTATCTTAACTTAAACCTGTTCTGATCCTTACAAACACTTAAGAGTCCAGTCGACATCTTGTAAAAATTTTAGAACTAAATTTAAAAAAGAATAAATCTCTTCCATTTAATTTTTAATCAGGAATATACTGTAGTTAATGGTATTATTGATGTATTACACCTTCCTTTTTTGACATCTGAGGTCATTTAGACCACTTCTCTATTTAAATTAATTGGCAGGCAATATAATTTAAATAAATTTGCTAAGGACGTGAAGCAAACCGTTGACCCTTAACTCATGAAGCAAGAGCTTTACCTAGCTCTAAGGACTTCATTTAATTTAAATAAAATATATATTGACTACCAATTGATTTAAATAAATATGGTCGGAGTCTAAATGGCCTTAGATGTCGAAAGACTTAAAAAAAATAAAATATATTATACTTTCTCAATCTTGGGTCATCTTCGAATCATACAAAAAGGTAAAAAGGATAATACAGACTGCCAATGGTTAACTGAAATTTAATAATTAAATTATTAAAGTAAATATTAAATAAAAATAAATACTATAATAATAATTAAAATATCTTATATTTATTTTTATTTCGTACTTGATGTTTAGAAAAATATCGTACTATATTGACATATATTTTTTATTTATTTGAATTATTCAAACTATATTTATTATGATGTCACTTGCAATCCCCATTTGATGTTCTTATATACAGTATGATCGCTGGTCTGGTCTCTCCTGGTTTAGGATATAGAATGACGTTTTTTATTTGTTTCAGTATGGGCGGAGACTGGCGAATTCCGGGACTCAAGTCACGGGATGGGTGCAGTTTCTGTGATGGACCACAGCCAACTGACCTCCTTCCCGCCTCGAGCTAGGACCCGGGACAGAAAAGGTACACATCACGAGGTATCCGGTTCTCCTAACCTCGTAAAATTTTAAGATGAACTCTAGGCGAAAAGTTGTCTCATTTCATATATCTTAGGATTAACAGTGTTCTTCTTCTCTAAGGAATGAAACGTTACTCACAAGTGAGTTAGGATTTGGAAATACAAATTTATTTGATTTTTGAAATAATAAATAGGCTGTAAAATTCTGTTCTTCTTTCCATTTGAAACAAATAAATTGAAAATAAATTCCGAAAAATTAAGCCCGAAGTTCCATATTAAGTACTCCTCTCTCTTCTTTATAAGCTATCTACAAACATTTTTCGATTACCTTTAAAAATAATTCTTCATAGCAGAAAATTGATTCTTGTAAATATTATAATTGCCAATGACTTTGTGTTTCCTCTAAATTCAAATATAAACAAACATTTTTTCCATTGTTCTATTAAAATAAATTAATAATTATCATCTTTAAGTAATTTATCTACTGATGTACGTTTGGTTAAATCAAAAAGAGAGGTCCATATTAAAAAGACTCTTCTTCGTACTGAATAAAAAGTGGGTTAGCTAGGCTTGTAAATATTAATTTATTTTAATCCTACCAAAATGACTGCTGAGCTGATTGCTCTTGGTAAAAAAAATTATTTGAATTAATTTAAATGTGCCTTTTTTTCTAGCTTATATTCATTTAATACCACTCATAAAAAGAATTGTTCATTGAGTGATTTTGGCTCTGCCCTCTCTCTCTCTTTCCTCCCTAAACGAGGCCAACTCATTTGGTCTCTCTAATGTGCATCGGCAGCCCCCGAAATATCGCAACGTAGAATGAACGTAAAACTGTCAAAGGGGCGGCGACCCTCGCTCTCTCCGGGCGTTAATCCAACGTCTGTCGTTTAAAAAAAAAAAAAAAAATAAAAATAAAAAAAATGGAAAGAGATAGAGAGACACGAGACAGACGAACAGACAGACCGAGACTTATCGACGACGCCGCGTTTGATCCGCGATTTAATACGAAAAGGCTCATTTATCCAAAGGGGCCAAATGACGATACCACATCAAATGCATCCCCCATACCCTCTGTCTAGCTACTTTAATTTGTTGGGCAGCGAGATAAATTCTGGATCAGGTCTGTCTTTAACGGCTTAACATTAATTATTACTCATTCTATAATTATTCACTTTGAAGAGATCAAAACCCCACCTTTTAGAAAAAAAAAAAAAAAAAAAAAAACACTTCGCAATTAATGTCATGTTGAACAAATTATTTGATTTTATTTTGAAAATAATTTTAAAAAAACTTTAAATTGATCATTTCCAAATGACCGATATTTATTAATATCAAAATGGAAGCAACAAACAGCCATTAGTTTATTGCCGACGCTGCCCCTTTTTCTTAGATCTTTTGAAATCATCTGAATTTTATCATAAATATTTCTTCCAACTTTAATAAATGATTTTATTTTTCAACAAGCATTTGAAAGAATTTTTTTTTCTCTAACCTAAAACTGTTATTAACTAATTAATTAAGAATTTTATTAATCTTTTTGATAAACATTATTAAAACAGCTTTTCTAGTTTACGTTGTTCATATTTCTTGATTTTTTTTTTACAAGTGAAACTTTTAGTTTTCTTTTTTGCCAATTTAAAATTATATTCAAATCTTTAATTAAAAACATTATTCGTCTCTAATTAATATTTTATATCGGAACTTCCCAAATTTCTTGACTGCCTCGGTTCTTAAGCCAGAAAGTAGATTTCTTACAAGTGCAATGCTAATTTAGTCTTAAGTTATTATAATAACTGAATTCTTATTTAAAAAATACGCAAAGATCAGTAGCTGGCTTGTTCAGTCCAACAAAAATAAAATAAACACAAAATTAATTTAAAAAATAATGAAAATTAAAACAAAAAATTTTAAAAATATAAATTTAAGGCCGGAAAATACATCAATAAAACGAAAATCAGTCTTTTTGTTCAAGAATAACTCTTTCGTTACAAGATATTAATCATCAACCTTTATCCTTACTATCATCATTTATTATAAATTATAAATAATACAAGTAGCAGAGTCACCACAAAAACATTACGATTAAAAAAATTAATTTAAAAAAAATCCTTTGTTATTATATATATTTTGATTATCCTGTTTGTGTGAGCCATTTCTTATATAATTTATATTAATAACTTAACAGCTGAGGAATCTGAGTAACCTTGCAACGAAACGTTACATGAGAGTTGTTCTTGAATAAAAAAAATGCCTTAAATTCTAAAATTAAAAAATTTAATTATAATTATTTATAATAAAAACGAACTCCATATACTATACAAGAACAAATTTTATTTGACCACCTCCCGCTAAACAAATATCCTGGCTTCCCTACTGATAAGAACACATTGTGGTTTTAAACTAGACTTACTAGACTTTGTAAAAACCCAAGGCGTTCTTTTAACCCAACCATGGTTGCCCAGGAAAAGAAACTTTAGGAATCTTTGTTCTTCCTTTGTTTTGAATAAAGTAATTTTTTATACAGGACACGTCAAGTTAATTAATTTTTCGTCTTTTGGCATCGAAGGTCCTATAGACATTTACGAAAAATTATAGGCCAATTTATTTATTAGCAACCAATTCTTTTAAATACACTTTTTCGTTCAGGACGGGAAGCGATTCACTCTTTGAATTATGAAACAAAAGTCTTGCATCTGCTGTAAGGGCTAACAGTTATCATAATTAATAATAATATGTGAAAATGATTATTTTAATTATTTTGGACATAATTTAGTGCTTCCCGGGAACTGACTTTCCACTTTCGCAGGGAATATGCTACTCTTACACCAAAGCACACCGATCGAATGAAAACACCATCTTGCAGTCGCTATTAGAGACAATGAAATTTCACTAGAAAGCATTGGCTTATTTGATTGTGCAAAGTAAAAAAAAAATTATTTTTATTTATTTGTAATTTCTTTATTAACAAAATATATACAAGATAAATGCGTTTGTTTCAAACAATCTACATAAAAAAAGCACTTTTCTTTGAAATGATAATTGAAAAAATACCAACTTATAAATAAGTAAAAAAATTTTCACAAGATAAAATTAATATGTAAATATTTATTTAAAATAATTTATTTTATATCGGACATATATTTTATCAATAGTTTAATGATAAAAAAAAACTACGATATATAATTATTAATTTTTTGTATTCCTTTGTCGGCATTAATTGTAGATTGGTATCTATGTCAAACTTGACACATCTGATTGATATTTTTTAATTTGGTGCTAAATTCAATGCGACTATCGCTTCTCTTGATGGGACACCCGTATCGTTATCTCCACGTATTTTTTTTATACCTCTAGGCAATGTTTAGTTTATAGGAGTATATGTGGAAAGAGAGAGAGGGAGATAGACGCTCATTCACCTCCACATACACGACGACGAAATGCTCCCCTCTACAACCTGGTTCCCATCCAAATGATAGTCTCTTATCAGTGAGACCTCCATCTCCATGACGAGACACGATCGACAGGCAAAGGAGGCCGCCGTGATGGATCGACAGACGGTGGGTTCTTATCAGCCGTTGCGGCCCCTTTGCTCTTATCAACCGCCAGTGGCTCTGGCCAACAGCCAATCGACACTCGCCTCCTAAAAGAGCTTTTGTTCCCTTACTAAAAATAGGCCGATATATATTTTTCATTCATTTTTTTATTAAAATATTTATTCATAAAATGATGTAAAAATTCGAGTTCATTTCAAATACAAAGGAACACCTCACGTAACAAAGGTGGATGGCATCCCGACCTGACCGACAAAAATTTATTTATATTATTTTGGCTACCAATTAATGTAAATAAGGATAACGTCTAAATGGCCTCAGATGCCTCAAAAACAACAAGAAACTATCAATATTCAAATATTTGGCTCAATAAATAAATTCGAAGGGGCGGGAAAAGAATTAGCAGCAGCCAAAAAGGTGCAAATTGAAAATAATTTTTTCCTATCATGCCTACGTTTCGATACTGGTCATGATTATCATCAGGACCTTGTTTATTAAGAGGACAGATGGCGTTCATTCAAAAAAATTGTAAAAGATACCATCAAAAACTTTTTCCTTGTATTTTTTTATCAAATTAAAAGAGGATTTATTTTACTAATAAAAATCGTAAGTCAATTTACTTTGAAAACATTAAATTAAGCTTGCCCTGAAATTTTTTGCATGAAATGCCGATATGATTTTTAATATCTTGGGGAATAGTTTAGTCCGAGTTTAAATGGCTTAAGATGCCGAAAAAGACAAAAAAAATACCATGGGGTATATAAATTCGTTGTTGGAAGGTAGGCAACCAAAATGACCAACTCACTAATGGACTTTTCTATTAATTGCTCCAGAGCTTTTCTAGAGTCCATCACTCAAGTAGAAATAACAATTTCTAATAGAAGAGCTCTGGAGCAATTAATAGAAAAATTCATTAGTGAATTGGTCATTTGAGCTGCCACAAAAACAAAAACAAACGATGGATGGATGTCAGCACTTCTGACTAGCACTACCATTAATAGAAAGATTAATTTCAATAAAAAAAATTTTAACTTTTGCCTTTCTGGCTGCTGTTGATTCTTTTTCTCTCTTTCAAATAATTAGCATATGGCAATGCCAAATATATTATTAAATTCTTAATTTTTATCTCTTTTAAGAGTTTCTCCTGCCTTTTAGTGAAGCTTCCAATGACGCTACTCTGTGTTACTCGTTGCCTATTTTTAATAATGAGGTGAAGAGGAAATAGGCGCAGACAGCCAAATAAAAGTCTCTCTAGACCCTTGAAATACAACTTTCTATTTTAAAAAGAATGTATTGTAAAATATAAATCGTGTAGTTTGATCCATTTTTATTGATTTATATAATGACAATTCATAAGAAGCTTAAGGTTATTCCTAAAATAATTTATAATAGTATAGTATATAAATATAATTGGGCTATGTTTAATAATATGGAAATGAAAATGCATAATTAAGAAAATTAGTTCTTGTAAAAATATGATAAAAAATATTTGGTTACAGGTTCGAGGGTGCTCACAGTTGACGGTGGTGTGACCACCTCAGTTGGCGGTATTGTCAAAACCGAATCAAACGGGGGAAATGGTACAACGGATATGGGGGGTTCGAACGGTGGCGACGGGTCTGCAAACGGTGCCGACTCGGAGAAAAACGACAAGAAGAACAAACGACAACGACGACAAAGGACACACTTCACCTCACAACAGCTACAAGAACTAGAGGCGACGTTTGCCCGGAATCGTTATCCGGACATGTCGACGCGAGAGGAGATCGCCATGTGGACCAACCTCACCGAGGCGAGAGTTCGAGTGAGTCTCTCTACATATTTTTTTATTTGATTTATTATCATATAAATTGATATATCCTTTTATCAGCAACGATTCATTAACTACCCATTTCGTTAACCATTTTTTTTCAGTCTGTTTTTTTTTTAAAGAACTATCAGACTACGTATAACCACCTGTAAGAAATTATATTTAAATTGCCATTATCTACTTATATTTCCTTCTTTTTCTTGGATATTTATCTTCACTCTAAATTTGTCTAAAGAGTTCTTAATAGTACCTTCTTAATATAAAGGCAAAATTCTTTAACAGAGTAATATTAAATATCATATTTTCTTTTGCTTATGATAATAATAGTAACCTAGAAAACCAATTAGGCCTGCCTAATTTAACCACTTGGAAAAGTCACACTTAATTTGACTTACAAAAAGAAATTTATTTATTTAGTAATTCTTTTTTTGAAATACTGGGTTAGATGAAACTTTACTTATCTAACTTTAGGTTGGTCGGCAAATTTAAAAATTTAATTATGAAAGAAAAGAAAACTTATCTAAATTAGAATATTAATAATAATTAATTAAATAATTTTCCAATTTCTTTCTTAATTTTTATCAAATTTTTTTTATCATTTAATAAATAATATTCTTTAAAAGGAAGAACAATGGATTTTTGTTATAAGTCATTTCCTAGAAATTTTAAAATTTTCATAAATAGATGATAATTTTCAAGCCGAACTCAAAAATTATATAAAATTTCTTTTCTCTATGATATTATTTACATAAAACAATCGTTAGCTAACCAATTATACATGAAACATCCGACTATTAACTATTAAATTTTTAAAATCTAAAAGACCCGCAAATTGATAGACTTATTCTCTTTACTTATTTAATTTTTATTGTATTGTATTGTAAGCTTTGTCCGGTTTAATATTTTGGTTTCTTTCTGGAAAAATTATATGAAAATAATATTTACCTATTATTTATACATATATAAAGAAAAGGAAACAAAAAGGATTCGAATAGTCAAGTTCGAGGCTCTGTTCCTTGTCATAAAGGTTTCAAGGGCCCTCGCAAGCTGGGATGGTCGTCGCCATGTTCAGGTCAAGTGTCTCAACTTAACTGGACCTCCTCAGTTTATTTGTTTTATTATTTTTGATCGGCATCTCTGGCTTTCGTCGACAAAAATGGACACTCGATTTGTATAAACATCTCAAAGACCAGCAACTGAGCCTTGGGACTTGGGGTGTCCAAGCCTGAACCATTTACTCAGATCCCCATGAAACACGCTAAACTTTTCAAATATTCTTTTTTTTTTTTTCACTGTGTGTGGCCACTAGCCCTATTTAGATAGGGATTGTTTAAAATCATTCCCACTAGAAATGAGGAAAAAATGTTTCCAATAAAATCCAAATTAAGAGAATTAAAAAAAAGAGTTTGGAAAAATCTTTGATTTTTAAAATTCCATCATGAATTCATTCAAAATCATTTTATACTTGTTTTTTAAACTTTTTCAAACTAACAATCAAAACATCTTTAATCTTTTCAAATTTCAAATTCAAATAAATCAAATGTAATTGGATAACCTGTATCTTTTGTTTCATCTTAATGGATAATTAGGAGAGCTAAATTTCTTAATGTTTTACTTAAACTTATTATTTGATTTTTCATATAGGGCTTCTAATTATCCATTAACAGAAAACCAAAGAAACACTTTATCTAATTACTTTTGAAGGGAATAATATATTATATAAGCTCTACACTTGCTTAATTAAATCAATATAATATAATAATAAACAATTAAAAATAAATTTTTCAGCTTAGTAATAGTCTAATTAAAACAAACATATTAATTTTACATCATCATCTTCACCTACTTCTCATGTGATGAAATTATAAAATAGCATTCCCTCCAAGTTAATTTATTTTCTCTCTATTTGCCAAGTTATAAAGATAAAGAGTACCAAGATAAGAAATAAACGATAATTTAATTATACACTAAAATTTTCAACAAATTTTCCATTTAAAAAAAAAAATCATTAATATTTATTTTTTTTTATATAATATAATGGTAAAATCTAAAAGTAACGAATAAAATGAATTGATAAGAGAATTATTAAAAATGAAGTTTGTGATTAATATAATTATTAATATAAAAACATCAATTGAAAAGAGCAGTGATGGATTTAATTAGACGATGCCCTTAGAGAAATGTTTAGTAATTTATCCTATTCAAAAGTAATTAGACAACCGGTATATTTTTTTGTTTTTTCATAATGGTCTTAATTAGAAGATCTACATGAAATACAAAAATATTAAATTTAAATAAGTAAAACATTATTAAATTTAATGATTCTTATTTTATCTCTCCTAATTATTTATTAAAAGATACAGGTTTTCCAATTATATTTGAAGGGGATAGTACATATATAACTATGATGCGATTACGATACTTCCCAAAATGATAAGTAAGCTTAAATGGATATATTATGAATGGGGCATATAGCTAGAGGTGTGGAAAATGAAACATCACGATTGCCAATTTGGAAATTTTTTCTATTTGCTAGCTTTTTGAAACTTTTGTAATTCACAAAATTTTGTAGAGGTGTTATTAAAAAAATTTCCAAAACAAAATTGATTATTATTTTGTCACTCTGAAAAAAGTCGAGCAATTTAATATCTATATTCTATTAATGGGGCAACGTCTGTATGTCTTTTTGAATTTGAAAACCGTCAGGGATCAATATTAAGAAAGTGAAACAAACGACATCTCTAATTTTTATATTTTTTTTTTAGAAATGTTCCGCCTTCTAGGCTAGAAACTAAGAACCTCTGATGGGGCTGCCTATCCCCTAGACGAAAATAAAATTTTTAAATTGAATATTTGTTTTGTTGACATCTCAAGTTATATATATGTTTATCCTGATAGATAAAAAAAAAGATATCTATTTGATTAACGGGGGCGCCCATTTTCTTATTAAATATTTATAATTCCATATTTTTTCCTATTTTCTTTCTTTCTATTTCCCAAAATAATTTCTTAACAAGTTATTTGTTTGTTTGAATCAGAACAGGATGTGGCAAACAGGGGAGGAACAGCGTCAATTGAAAAATTTGTTTTACCTGTACCTTGAAGGACGAATTCACCAAAATTTTCATTTTTTTAAAAAATTAACAATCCTTTACCTGTATATGGCAAATAAATATTTACATCAAAAAGATTTTGACATTGTCAATGTTACTAACCTTAAAGCTAAGGTGCGTGGGTTCGGATCCCAGGAAGTCCGAGAAAAATTTATTTATGTCAATTGCTTACCAATTGATGTAAATAGATGTACCTGGATAATACCTATCGTAATTAAAATATATTTATTGTTTAAAATCTATATAATGCCTCAGATGCCGACTTAAGACGACTTAAAAAAAATTTACATATAACAAGCCTTTATCCTGATGATTGCCCAATAAATTTAGACCGAAATACCTTAAAATCTGGGAGTTTCATATATAGTATAGAAGCTGCTTACCTCTGGCTCCCACCTTCTGTTCTGATTCAATCTAAAATCTACAAACACTTCATCAAATCAGAATTATTTGTTTGTTTATAATTAATTTATTTTTAGAGGAATATCGAAGCGATTATGAATAACAAAAAATTTCTTTGAGGCCGGGAGTTTACATGATTTAAATAATTTTCATTTCATTTAATAGTTATTAATTTTCTTAAAATTGAAGATCTCTATGTAGAATGTAGCTTTGTGATTCAATCATCTCGTCCCTCCAACCACAAAAATCACCAAATATCATATTGATTAGTTTTAAAATTGAGAAAAAGTGAATTATTGGGAAAGATAAATTTGTCCTATGGAGTGGGCAATGCAAATGGCGTGCGTCGGGTGGTGGCGTTAGCGACGGTCGGCTGTGGAGGCGGTGGCGGTGGCGATGGCGACGGCGACGGCGACGGCGACGCGGAGCGCGCGCGCTCTGCCGTTTGATCTTGAGCCGAGTTCAAATCCCCCAGCTAAGCCTGCCAAAGCTCGGCTAAGCCGTGACTAAGCTCACCTGGCCCATTACACCACATTAAACAAATTGAAATGATTTCTAAGAAAAGCCTTGAAGAGCTAGCTAGTAGCTAGCTAGCAGGAGCTTGCTTGGCCTTTCCACTCTCCAACTCAACCCCCATTGACTTTTACTACCGTCACACACACACAGCAGCACACCGCCATTTTGTATTTCATATCCGGTCCCCGATCCCCCATTTGACACCCTCACACACTCAAAAGACACTATAAACTAAATGCTCGCGCGTTTTCGTTATAAAGAAGCCGGAATGCTGTCTCGTTAAATATATAAGGGGATCTCTATCTACTTAAGTCAATGGGATTTATATGGATCCCAGGCTGAAAGACGAAAAATTCCTAAAGATATATCATCATAAAAAATTGAACTTGATCAAATAAACTTTAAAACACCATTCATAAATCAAGAGCGTTGTTTTTTTTGTTTTTTTTTTTTTTATTAAAATTTAAATTATTCATCTCTTTAAAAAAAGGAATAATAAAATAAAAAATTTGGTTAATTTCTTAATATAAAAAAAAAAAAATCCAAATTGAGAAATTGCAAGAAATCTTAATAAAAAGATGATTTCTCTTATTAAAAGTAATTTCTTCCATATTTCGTGAAATAAAATTTCTCACTTTTTTTTCTGATTATAAAATAAAAATTAACGGCATAAATTTTTATTTTATACATCTAAATTATTTTAGCAAACTTTATTCGCTTTTTTTTGTGACCGAGAAGTGATCAACCTTTAAAGCCTTTAAAAGCCAAAAGGTTGTGTTTGGTTCCCCAGCATATCGTAAAATATTTATATAAATAACTATTGATAGTCTTCTTTCCTAACCCATATTACTCCGCACTCTGGGATTCGTTCTTCTGGAGGGAAATTGATAAATTGAGAAAAAATTTTAAATCCCAATAGCCAAAATAAAATTAAAAAAAAAAAAAATTTGTTAAAAAATGAAGAGAATCCAATTTGCCTAATTAAAATAAATAGGTCACTCTTTGAAAATTTTAGAGTATTCCCTATAATGATATTTTTAAGTTTTGGCGTCCTAAGCTTTTATTTCAATTAGACAAATATATTTAACAATTTTATAAAAAAAATTTTCTTTTGTTCATTTTTACATTAAACCGTTTTTTTTTTTTAAATTTTATTTTATTTTTCTCGACTAACAATGACACAAACCCATGGATCATGAAACGAAACTTCTACCTCTGCTCCAAGGTACAGGGATAGACAAAGCAAGTTAAATAAAAGCCTATGTGCGCAATCTACCCTTAGAGCCCTCGCAAATAACTCGGCCTCTGGACCTTCAATGATAGTTTCTTTCCTTTTACTTTCGTTATTTATAATTTGAATAACAATTCTTTATTTATATTTAACAGCCACGCCTTTTATAAATAAGTACTATAATGTTGCCCGTTTTGGGTTTTTAGTACTTATAGTTATTTGTATTATTGTATCATGTTTGCATATGTACCAAATAACGGCTTAAATAAATAAATAAAAAAAACTATAATGTTGATATATCATTCATAATCGTTCCTAGGAAAATATTTTTTGGAGAGGAGAGGGTAAAACCTATTTAAATATCCTTGAGCTTTTACGGAAAGTTCAGGTCAATTTTTCGCATAAGATAAAAATAATGTTAACTTTATAATTTTGAAGGGAAGGGAATCGTGACATCAATAAATAAATTTTATTTTATTTAGAGAAAATTATTATTCCACCCCTTTCTCTTTGATTATTGACTAAATCTCTTTTCATCTCTTCCGGATTTATTCCTTAAAAGGTTGTTAGTTTAAAGATTTATATCCCAAAGAACAATAATTTAAGAACTCGTGAATAATTAATTTAAATCTTTAAATCAGAAGAAGAAAAAGGCAAAAAAATCTTTTAAAAATTTTTATATAGTAATAACGATAATATCTCTTAATTATGAAAATTAACTAAAGCTTAAAATCTGTTTGTAGGCTTAGTTTATTTGGAATCCAAATGCGCCGGATTAAAGAGATTCGAGGGTCTTAGATACACTCAGGCCTCATCAAAGTTTATATTTCGGCAATAGATTATTTTATTTCAATTTGGTTTGCTTCGTTTTTCTTTTTAATATGGTGTTTTGACTTTTTAAATCCACATAGTTTTATATAAATATTTTTAATTTCAAGTGGTCTGGAATTAAATTTTATTATTCAAATTGATCGATTTCTCTCGATTTTATATATAAGTGTGTGAGTGTGGGTCCTTTGGGGCATTGTTTTGAAAATCACTAACTTTTTCAAAACCAACCCCTATTATTTAATAAAATTTTATATTATAACGGTTTTTTTTTCTGAGTTGTACCTCTTTTTGATTTAACCCCTATTCCTTAGATTAGAGGAAGAGATTTCATGAACTAAAGGTTAGTGGTTCGATTCCATCAGCGATAAAATATATTTAAATTATATTGGCTTGATTTAAATAAATATGGACTGAGTCTAAATTCCTCAGTCTGAAAAAAAAAAAATATTTTGTACTCACCTTTAGGGTTTGAGAATTTTTTTTTTTTTGGATATGGAAGCATAAGGTCCAATGGACCTAAAATGACCAAAGGTCACATTCACCCAGGAGGAAGAACAGGTATAAGAGAGAGTAGAACTTTAAAAGGTGCTTGTTCAGGTTGGATTTGAAAGAGATTGTAAGTTTAGGTAGATATTAGCAGGGAGGTTATTTCAATCTTGGGAACTCATAGAGAGGGTAAAGAAAAACTTGACTAGTTTAAGAGAACCAATTTTAATTTTATTTCAAGGTTTTGAGATTTAATTTAGGAATAGTTCAGCCGTTTTTGGAGAAAGATTAAATCGGGCCGGGAAAGAGTCATGTGTGTGTGTGTGCTCGTTAAAATATATGGTTCTTCAACTGGTCGAGCTCCAATTCAAGTAAGTAAAATCACAATTGACACTAAAATTCAAAATATAAGCTTTGCTATTGGGTAAAATGTAAATCCTTGGTTTTTATTATTAGCGAATAAAATTGGTATAAGGAAGAGAATAGTGATGGATATAACTAGAGCAATCGCTCCTCCTTTTTTTTTTGTATACAATATTTGATGTCAGAATGCAATCATCTTGTTTATTTGTCATCTAAAGAGATGTTGAGGATAGAAATAAAATATTTGATTTTAATTTTTCTTATAATTTAAATTTGAAACAAACGATGTGTTTTAGCGTAAACTGAGTATGATATGTCAGAATTCGGTAAAAAATCCTATCCACTGATTTCTTATTCATCGCTCTAGGCTTTTTAGAGAGAAAAGGGGACTACAGAAATAATATATACGATAAGAAATAAAAATATTTCTCTATAAATAGTAATATAATTACCATTTTCTAAAATACTTATTTTATCAATTCACTGATTCAAAGAATATTACATATGCAATTTTTGCTTATTTATCATGAAGATATCATAAATTATTTATTAAAGTTTTTCTTAGCAACTGTGGTTAGAATTAGTATTTTATGAGGCCCAACACTGTGAGTAGTCCGCAGTTAGGGGGGGGGGGGAGCATCTTTTGACCTTCCTATTTTTATAGTAAAGATTTCTGAATTTTCGAAAGTAGTCTGACTAAAATATTATAATATTATAATTTAATTTTTTAAAGATAAATATACTAAAGTTATTAGATAGAAAATTTTTTCTGTTTATATTGATTTATTTGTTTAAAATACTATGGGATGTATAAATTCATTCATTTTTGCTTATTAGACATTAGGCAACCTAAATACCACACATTAG
>JAAAKE020115384.1:0-16093 GCA_010014785.2 Anisolabis maritima | reverse complement strand
TTTCTTACGATATTACAAAAAAAAAAAAAAAAAAAAAAAAAAAAAAACGTTTTTCTCTCTTATTGTTGTCAAAATTTTTATTGGCCATTTAATTTAATTTCAAAATTAATATATATATATATGTATATACATATATTTTTAGATAAATTGAAGGCTAATAATAATTGAGGAAATGGATTTTCTTGTATTGTCAGAAGAAGAATTGAACAGAAATTTCAATACGACTTCTAAGGATTTGGAGGCTCGTTATTTAAAAAAATATTTCTTGGATTATTCAAAAAAAATTAAAATTTGGGCTGTAAAGGATGACAAGGAAAAAATAAATGAATTTGAAAAAATTTTTGAGGAAATCCAAAAATCAAGAGCACCCAAAGACAAACTTACTTGCGTTTATTGCGATAAAACATTCGGAAAAAAATGCCTGCTCCGACAGCATTATATGGTGCATTTGAATGTGAAACCTTACCAGTGCAAGATGTGCATGAAATCATTCTACAGGGCCTGGAATGGAAAAAGGCATTACCTGTCGCATTTCCAAATTCGCAAGTATACCTGCTCCATCTGCAAAAATGAATTCTTATATAAAGAACATTTGAAGAGACACATCGAAACAACTCATACCAATTAAAGAAGCAGTTTGAGTCAGGGGCGTCCCTTGGAGGCAAATGCGAAACTTCTCTATAGTCGAGGAACAAAAAAATTTTAAATAATTGATGTAATTATTTTTTTAAGTCTTGTCCCTTCCAGTACCGCAGCCACGGGGATTTTTGTTTCACTGATCCAAATAACATTTTTTTCTTAAATAATTTTTTATGATTAGTTTTTCGCAATTCATATTAGAAATTCTATTTAAATTTATTATTTTTGTAATTTTCTAACTGTTTTTTCTTGTTCTTCTTGATTTTGTAATTTTTTTAACTTTTTGGGGGAAGGGGTCATTTCAGCTGCAACTGTAAGCCTTCCTCAGCCCAGCTAAAACTTACGTGATATTAATTTTTACACTTTTTATTTTATTTTTTTTATTTATATAACATAAATTAAAAAAAAAAAAGGCTTAAATATAGTTTCAATAACATTGTTAGTTAATAGAGTGTAAAAATAAATAATATATAATTTTTAGCTGGGCTGAGGAAAGCTTGCAGTTGTAGCCGAAACGTCTCCCGAGAAAAGCACTTATAAAATTATTCGATTTATTTTATTTTTTTCCTCATTAATTAAAATTTTTTCCAACATTTTAATATATTATGAATTAATTTATTTCATTTATATAAAATTTCGGATATTTAAAAGTGACGATTGACGATTTTTCTGGGGAGGGAGGAGGAAGAGTAAATTTTTTTTTTAACTAAAAATAATTTTTTATGTTTAGTTACACATTTTTAAAAAGTATTCAGTTCAAATATAAAGAAAGAAAAAAAAATTAATAATAAACAAAACGTGTATTTCCGTTCAAATCTCGACTATGAATTTTTTCGCGATCGTCATACTTTCTCACTATATATTTCATATGTAGGTAAGAGATCTAAAAAGGCTTAGTGAAAGAGGAAGACAGTCCTCAAAGGTTGTCCAAGGGGACCAAATTAGAATTTATTTATTAATTTGGGGATGAGAGAGTAGTTTACCAAAGATCCTTTTGTCTCCTCTTGACGCCCTTGCTTAATTGGAAGTTGATTATTTAAATTAATCAAAAAGAGAATTTTCAATAATAAATATATATACTGAAAAATCTTAAAAATTAATATTTCATTTTAGATTAGTTTATGTATTATTTACTATATAAAGGATTATTATATTACAATTTAATGTTTGCTTTACGATTTTGAAATGTTATTTCAATAAAAATATTTGTATTAATATTTCTTAATCAATAATGTAAAATATTTTCTTTTCAATAAATACATATATTTTATTTTCATCTTTATCTTGGTCTAATACATTAATATATTAGAATTTAAATAATAAAAAATTGTTAATTATTTCCTTCTAAGGTAAGTTGATTTTTATATTCAAAAACTCCATCAAACACTTAATAAAAAAAACTTCATTAGCACTTTTGATTTCTAATTTGTATTTTTACTTTTGCAAATTTCTCTATTTATTTTTTAACACAAATAGATTAGATTTTATTTTTATTTTTTTACTTAAAGTAGGTATAATCTAAGAAGAGACAGAGTATCTCCCTCTCTTAGCTGACATAGATATAAAGTACCTGGACAAAACACTCCGAAAATTTGTTGGAGAAAAAAATTTGAGACGTTGGATCCTTAATGCACAAAATCACATACATCACATTTAACATCAGAAATTCGCTCAGGGCTAGTACGTGGATGGCAAGTACGAGTTGCCCGAGTTTTTCTTTCCTTCTTTCTATGCCAGTCTCTCCTCAATGTGTCAGGCTGTGCAACGGACCGGTTTCTTTTCTTTCTCTCGAGCCTATAATTGCTATGGGAGCATCTATAATTTGAAATATTAAAAAAAAATTTGTTTTTAATTTTTAACCTTTAAATCATAACGATTGTAACCATTCCAAAAAGTATATTTTTCAAATTTTAATTTTGGTTTTTATCAAATTAATGCTGAAATAATTGAAATTTTTTTTTATCGGTAGATGTCTCTTTTTAAAAATTAAAATGAAAGGAAATTTTGGTTTGTCAGTTAATCAGCAGAAGTATTTTATTATTTTTTTTTTAGCTTTGAAAACATTTTTTAACGCCCGACTTGCCGCTTTAAAAGTACTGATTCAGAGTAATTCACTTTCGAGAAGAGACGAGACATCTCGTTCTCGTTCTCTGAGAGCCCGTTTTGGACCAAATGGCCCACAACTTCATCCCAATCGTCAGAATATAAATTTTCGTAATGATAGCCCCCCAATAACTACCTCTGTCGGAGACACTATATGGCAGGAAATTTAAATTGAAATTTGTCCAGATTTTGGTGACGCGCCTTGTAAATAATTCGGTCTTATATTAATCAAAATTTATTAATTTAACAAAAGGATTTAGTTCATTATTAAAATAAATTAAGGATCTTTCTATCGTTCTATCAGTCATTTTTCCAAATTCCTCCGTCGAAAGGAAGCAAATGTGGCCTCCCTAAGTTGTATATCGAAATTAAAACAAATAGACACTTATTGATACCACTCTGTCCCTTCTACCAAGATCCTGCACCATAGAACTTTTTCTTTCCGTAGTCTGTTATCTAAGTGCATGTTGCACCGCACTTTTTTCTCTTCCCAGGAATGGCAGACAAGTTCGCCAGGCCAGCGACACTTACCATGTTGAAATTTCCTTCCCTGCTGTCAAGTAAGTGCACCTACTAGTACTATTGGTTCCTTTTTCTGTGTAGCTTGTAGTATTTGCATCACGTAGTAATTGCTCCTTGAATTTTGACTTTTATTTATTCCATAATGTTATTTTCTTTTTACATTTTTGAAATATAGTTTTAGTAAAAAAGTATTTTTTTAATTTTTATTAATAATTTATAATTAGTAAATAAATATAATAATTTAAATAATTTTCTTAAATTTTATTTGATCAGTTCTATTAGAGTACATATTTTAATAGGAGAAAATGAAAACTTAGAAACATTTACTTTTAAAATGTACTTTTTAAATTAATTCATAAAATAATCCAAAATTTTTTTAGTTTTTTTACTTTTAGTCTATTTTCAAATAAAAACACTCATGGGAACATATAATTTCAAAATTTGATATTTATTTTTTTATCATTTTTTATAGTAATCCATTTTGTCAAAATATCAAATTTGTAGAGTTAAAATTTTAACATAAAAAAAAATAGATAAAGTATAGTGTATTCAAATTATATAAATAAAAAAAAAAATAAAAAATCTGCCCCCTGTGAGAATTGAACTCACGACCCCTGGTTTACGAGACCAGTGCTCTACCACTGAGCTAAAGGGGCGAACATTTATAATAGCACTCATAAGCGTCATTTAAGGGTAGATCCCCATGACAGCTTTTTTATAGTTTCTAACCAATAAACAACTCGTTTCAATATTAATAAGATCCTTTTACGTTTAATTTGAAGTGTATCAAGCGAGAAACTCGTTAAATAAATCAATACCTCGGAGGCCAACGATTTTTCCGGTACTTTTTGCTTAGAATTTTTAATTGTGAAAATTTCGTAAAACTTATTTAAATGTCAAAATAGAAACAAAAAAAAAAAAAAAAAAAACCAAATTATTTCCAAAAAAAAATGATAATTTCACTTATTGTTTAGAGAAATATTTTCATTACATCAATATTTATAAAAATTAATTTTTTTAAACTTATATAAAAACAACTTTTTTTTTTTTTTTTATATTTTTGAATTTACATAACCAACTTTTCTACTTTTTCTAAAAAAAGTATAATGAATTTTATTCAACTTATCTAATCTAACGTTTTATTAGAAGAATAATTCCACCCCCAGTCTGAAAAAATAAGATTAGAATATATATTTAAGGTTGGAATTTTGGAATGAAATGTTATATATATATAAATCAATGGCGGTTTTATAATGAAGCTTTCTTCACCACCTCGGAGGATTAACTGTGACCTTTAATTTTTAAATTGAAATTATGCATTCAGCGACATAATTAGAGGATGCAAGACTAAAGTATGCAGGAGCAGTGGCATATCACTTTTAAGACTAGTTTGTTTAACATTTAAAAATTAAAAAGTTGAAGTTAAAAAAGTTGGAATCATTTTTTATGCCTTCTACGTTAGTCAAAGAAGTTCAAAGAATCTCTCCTAATATAAAAAATTGTATTTTATCTAAAAGAAGTTCAATTCCAGGGAGTTTCTAACTCCTATATTTTATATGCATCATAAATATTAATATATTAAACTTTGCTCAAGTTCTCATTATATTTCACAAAAGGGAGGAGGATATTTAGATAAAAACCTCTTTGATTAAACATATTTGATCTTTATACATCATCTATTCCCTTTGAAATTTTCTTTAGCTTTGGACGCTAACAAAAAATTAAAAAAAAAAAAACTTCGTTAACGATTTATAAAATTTTGATATATTTCTCTTAAATAATCTTATGGAAGCTTAAAATGTTACAGTTTTAAATTTGAAATCCATTCAAATTCCCATGCAATTTTTATCATTAAAAGTATTAACTTTTTTTATAAGACTACTAATAATATTTTGTTAATATTTTTTTGACAGCGATCCTGTGATTAACACCAACTCGAACGAGCGGTCAAACGTTCAACTCTTGCTCGAAAAATTAATCTTGGAGGAGGATCGTTTTGATGTCCATGACATTCTTCCGAACACAGTTCCTGATCCCGCTTCGTTACAGTTACAGTCGGATTATGCTTGTCCTGTGGGACAGGTGGTCGTTGCCCCCGATTGTGGTAAGCATCTATACATTTACTTTTTTTAGTAAATTTTTAATCTAAATAGTTTTGAAAGTTGTTCATCAAGACAAAGTGAATAAAATTAAAAATAATTAATCTCTTTTATGACAATTAAAAAAAAAAAAAAAAAAACTATTTGTAGAATTTAATAATTACATTTAAATAATGAAAAAATAGTAATTGATATTATTTTTTTTTTTTTTTGTGATTGTTGGCTCAGAAACGATCAGTGCTAAAGTATTTGGCTATTAAATTTGAAAGGATCAACTTAAATCGATTTCGCACTGCTACTAAACGTGCAGACTTAGCAATAAGAAAGAACCGCTTACATGTGAACAGAATTCCTTTTCTCGTGTTCCCATAAAAATCCCAACCGATGGTCTTGATGAATCATGTTTACTAAATAAACCCGGTTTACACTCTCTATAGATTTTTTTAGAATATTTAAATATTTTTATTAGTTACTCCCTCTATCATGTGAAACTTTCCTCTATACGTAAAAATAATAGTTTTTAACTTGAATCACAATTTTTTTAAAATTATAATTGACACTCCCTAAATAAAGACTTTGACTCGATCTAGCGGCGGTAAGCGGAACTCAGAATATCGACGTTTTTCAACCCCCAAATAGTATTTTGAGTGTGTAGTCTGTCTGTTAAAAGCAGATGTGAAAACACCTGATTTTTTTTGTGTTTGGCAGTGCCCTGCGCCGTAGGTACCTTTTTCAATAGTGATACCCGCAGCTGCGAGCCTTGTCCTTTGGGCAGTTACCAGAGTGAAGCCGGTCAATTACAATGCATCGAATGTCCTGCCATCGCCGGAAGGGCCGGAGTTACTCGAGCACCAGGCGCCCGGAGCGCCGCCGACTGTAAAGGTACTTATTTACTTTATATATATATATATAATTATAATACTTACTACAACTTATTATCTCTCACCTATCTTGGATTTAAAAAAAATTAAAAGTTAATTTAAAAATTATTATTTGCTGAGAGCCTTTCTTTTTCCATATTCCCTTCTTTTTTTAGCAGACAGGCTTTCAAGCTTAATTCTGGACAATGTTTTGTAAAAAAATGTATAGGCATATATAAACTATTTATTAAAACAACTAGAAAACATTTGACATTTGTCAGCCCTGAAAAAGGACAACGAGGCTCAGCCCCGGGATCCAGGCAATTAATAGATTATTTTCTGAAAAATTTATTCATATCATAAAAAAAATGGAATTTTTCTCAAACCTCTGGAAAAATTTTTTATCACTGTCTTTATTCTACAATTCATATTTGTCATTCAATATCAAAAGCCACTCAATAAATTCACTCACGGGCTCATATCTGGTAAGTACGTTAATGGACAGCCAGGAGTGAAGAAGGTGCCATCGACGCTCGAAACATCGACATATAAGAGAATTTTTTCTTCTCTACCGTCCATTCCTTTCTCTCTGCAATTGATCGAGCCATCATTTATATCTACTTATTTAATAAATCGTGTTTTTCTCATTTTATTAGCTAATTCTTCTCCCTATAATTAAAATTTTTTCCTAAATTTTATTTGAATTATATATAGGCTTACGAGACACCTGGTCGTGTCTCTAATTTGTTTGTCATTTTTAGTGATTCACTTTTAAGAAAGGAGACTAACATTTCGTTCTCATCTCGGAAAAAATTATCTTTTTTCACATCAAAGGGATGAGGGGAGGGGGGGGGGGGGGTTCAGATGTTTGGCCTTCGGAAAAAAAGGCTAAACTGAAGTTAATAACTGCAGTCTCCAGTTGAAGCCTTTAATGGTTGCTGAGGCACGAAATCGCATAATAATTCGCCTCAGACGTCTACTTTTGTCTCGCCCCCTCCCACCCCCACCTCTATTCGCCTTTGCTTTCAGATCCTTCTCGAAATATACATTATTTTAACTAAACTAATTGGCAAGCTTAAAAAAGGTATATTTATGCATTCACATTTTAAGCAAATTGAATATAATATTTTAGGCACGTAACCAGGATTACTGGATTGGACTCAACAATTTTGTTTTTTTTTTTTTACTTAAAGTATTTTTTTTAATTATTCTGAGAACTTCATACTAGGAGTTAATCCTATTTTTTTGGGAAGGGAGAGGAAGAGTAAATAACGGAATATAACGACTTATTACACCAGGAATTGCCCCCCAAAAGGAGGGGACTCATTTAGGAGAGCTTATAAAGATCAAATATTTATTTTAATCTTCAAAATACTGTAATATTTAAGTAAGAATTATGTAAAAATTTTTAGATCCAATAATTTTCTTTAATTATTTTCCCAAGATAGAAAGGACTGCGCTCTGCCTGTTCTTGAGTTTTGCTCAAAAACTACAAGAGATATCAACATTGAGTTTTTTGCATTTAATACTTGGTCACTTTTATAAATGCAAGAAAGAATTTTTATTTTATGATCCCTGAAATTATAATTGTATGAACCATAGATCACGGATTTTTTCTTATAAAAATATATTTTTTGGTATTAATTGTGGTTTATTTTAATAATTAAAATGCAAAAATTATTAATATAAATAACACAACGTTTCGGCCCTATTTCTACAGCCGTCATCTGGGAAATGACAAGTAAACACGTGTTCTTTATTTGTCAAAGAAAATTCATCTACCAAATAATGACCATAGTGGTCGAAACGTTGTTTTATTTATATTAAATAATTTTTACATTATTAATTATTAAAATAAACCACAATTAATGCCAAAAAATGTATTTTTATAACAATAATCGTGAATCTAATTTACCTAAACAAAGTAATTTTTTCTTGTTTACTTGTTTGAGTTTATATATTTATATATTATTTTGAGATTTAATTAATAAACCTATCAATTTGGCTGACTCTCACTTTACTAAGTCGACTGGAATTCAACAAAGGAATTTGTTTATCTTTTTTTATTATTATTGCTATATCTCAAATTATTGATCTCTTAAATAATAATTTATAAAGTATGTTTTCTCTATGGTATTTCTTTCTCTGCAGAGCGATGTCCATCTGGCAAATACTTCGATGATGAAGCTGGTCTCTGTAGAAGTTGTGGACATGGATTCTTCCAGCCAAATGAAGGAAGTTTCAGCTGTCTTTTATGTGGACTTGGAAAAACAACGAGAACTAACGAAGCCTTCTCACAAGAGGTGCCTAGGACTTTTTTTATTTTAATTTAAGAAAATGGCTGAGAAATTTTATCTTAGACAGCCTTAGAAAAATGAATATTTCTTTTACGTAGTATTTCTCAAAATAATATTCTATTTTTTTAATAAATGTTTATAGTTATATTATTTAAAAAAGGATCGAATATAAATATCGATGACTAACTTTTTTAGGGGGGTCCCAGATAGTGACTGCGCCACTTAGAATGGCGGAAGAGTATCAAAACAGGAGGGGCAGATCACATTTTTTATTTTCAAATGTTCAACTTCATTTCAATAATTTAATAGAATTTTTATTCAAATGATTTCTATTCTCGTTGTTTAATCCGAAAGATGACTAATGGAGTTTGATCGAGACATGATATCTCATAACATTTCTGTACAGATACACAAGATCTTTCATTTTACTGCGAGAAATACCAATTTACCCTTTTGTATACGACACACTTATCTGATGACTTGATATACTAATGACAAATTTATATTGAGTTTCAAAAGAAAACCCTACCATGCGATTTTTACCTGTAATTACTTTATGAATGTGGACATTTTTTATTAGAGATTTTCTATTCTTATAGCATGGAAATTTTCATAAAAATTTTCAAATTCTTTTTTAAAAAAACAAAGTAATTACACATAAAAAAACACATTACTCACTGTACATATTTCGATGACAACTGGTTCTTTTGGTTGATTAATTTGAACCAAAATATATAAGATTCTACTTATTTTTTCATTGTTGTACTATTTTTCAGGAATGTCGAGATGAATGCGGTTCAGGTCTGCAGCTTGCTGTGGAAGGCAAATGCGAACCTTGTCCTCGAGGAACATACCGGTCACAAGGAATTCAGGCCGCTTGTCAAGGATGCCCTGCCGGAATGACAACGCCGAAAATGGGAGCAGCTACTATCGAGGAATGCTCGTTGCCTGTCTGCCCACCTGGATCATATCTAAACGGAACTCAAAATAGCTGCATACCATGCATGAAAGCAACATACCAGCCAGAATCACAACAAACACAATGTGTGCCATGTCCTTTGAACACAAGTACTAAGTCAACAGGAGCAGTAAGTACTATAATCCTTAAAACTTTATTAATAATTGTTCTCTCTTTTCTTTGAGAAAGAGTAATTGAAAATTAAATATTATTTAAAGGGACTATAAATTCTTTAGTTGCCACCTTTTATTTTTTATGAAGTGTTGTAGGTTCAGCACATAGCATAGAGCTTAGTTTTTAAGATAGGATTTTATTTCCATTTTAAGTAGCTTCTTTGTAGTATATACTATATTTATTTTACTAAAAAAAGATTTCACACCTACGAGAAATCGAACCAGTCACTCATGTTAACCGCCAGCAATAATGCAATAATAGAATAATAAAATATGTCCATTATCTTAAATATTAAGGATACGACTAGTGGATAGAAATATATCACATTTTGTTCACAACCCTCTATGATGTACTAAGGATGGTGCCTTTCACTGACACCAAAATATTTAGTATTATAATATACAAAGCATTTTTTATTCCTCTTAACAAAAATAGAATAATTTTTTTGAATTTTTCATTATAAAAATTATTCAATTATAATAATATAAATCTATTTTTTTTTAATCAAAGATCTATTTCTAAAATATGACTGTGAATTCTTTTTAAAACATAATAATAATAATAATAATAATAATAATATTATTATTTTATAGACAAGTGAAGTCGAATGCACGAATCCCTGCGAGATGAATGGACCAGATATGCGCTGCGATGCGAACGCTTATTGTTTACTCAATCCTGTTACCAATGACTTTAGGTGTGAATGCAAGCCTGGTTACAATGGTACTGGAGAAGTATGTACAGGTAAGCCCTAAATTAATCGATTAAAGTCTCCTGAATTTAGATCGTCTTGATCTCAGGTTCAAAATTCTACTGCCTAATCTAGCCAGTGCATGTATAAAATACAATTTTTCTGAACAACTTTGGCTTAAAAATTTATGTATTATAATTTAAAATTTCACGATTATTCTTATTATAAATAAAAAAATATTTTTTGGCATTAATCGTAGTTTATTTTAGTAATTAATAATGTATTATACAAAGTATGAAAATCATTCAAAGTTTCGGTCATTATTTCTGCAGCAGCCTTCAGATAGTTGTATTCATATTAATAATATTTTTAATGCTGAAAAATGTCTTTTACTTAGAAAAATTATATTTATATACACTTTAATAATTATATGTCATCAACGCTTATGAAATTGATTTTAATAAGTGTTTTAACTTTGCAGATGTATGTCTTGAATATTGCGATAATGAAGGAATTTGTGTCAAAGACTCGAGAGGCCAACCTTCTTGCCGTTGTATCGGTAGTTTTACTGGAAAACACTGTAAAGAGAAATCAGAATTCGCATATATTGCTGGAGGAATCGCCGGAGGAGTCGTTTGCGTTATTCTCATTGTCTTGCTTGTTTGGATGATCTGTGTCAGGTGAATTTAATTATGTTTTGTATATATGCATTTTATTGATGAAATTTTTACATGAAACATTTTTTAACTTCAATCATATTCAGAAATAAAATAAATAATTTTAACCAAATAAAAATACAGAAATTTAAAATATTAATATTAGTTTCTTTTTTTTTTTTTTTTTTTTAAATTGAATTTGTAACTGAAATAAAGTATTAAAATCAATCAGATATAAGCCTCTGCTGAAATAGGCTCGGTGGTCATAAATAAACCTCTCTTGGTTATTATTATGATAATGTTCTAACCGTCAACTTTCATTAAATATTCATGCAAAAATAAGTACTTGTTCTTTGGCAATTAAAATGAATCGATAACGAATTTCCCATTTATACAATTTGTTATTTAGCTGTAGGTGGAGTTCATGGGCGGAGTTCATTACTTTCAGAAATCTCACCTTCGACATTTTCGATTTTTTTTAACACCTCATTTTTTTTTTCTTTTATATTTTAAAATAAAATCTGTATTTGTATTAATAGTGTTTTATATGGAAATTTTAAATTAAATTTACAATAATTTCAAAAAAAATATATTCAATAAATAAGATGATTATTAACTGAATATTTTTTTTAGGTCGACCAAAAAGAAGGAACCAAAGAAGATTCTGGCAGCTGCAACCGAACAAAATGGATCCCAAGTGAACTTCTATTATGGAGCTACACCCTACGCTGAGTCAATTGCCCCGTCACATCATTCAACTTACGCTCATTATTATGATGATGAGGAAGATGGTTGGGAGATGCCCAATTTTTATAATGAAACCTACATGAAAGGTATTTCACTTATATGATTAATCAAATATTAATTCATTCAAATCCATTTTTTGAAATTATCTCTCTTTTGGGTCGATGACAAGTAAGAGAACGAGAAAAGGGAATTTTGTTACTCGAAACTCTTTGATAAAAACTCAAAAAATTTAAAATAGAAAAAACCAATAAGTAAAAGAAGAAAATTTGCCATATTAAAAAATTTCAAGAAATGTTTTGCAAAAAACCGAAAAGTCAAATTGGTCATTTAGGGGGAGGCGTAAAACGTACGACCCTGACTGAGGAACTCACGGATGTACAACCATGAGTTTACCCAACTCAGATTGACATTTGTTTTGCTCTCTAAATGCCAGGCTTTCCTCGTTATTCTTTCTATTATTCGTATATTCTCTAAAGTGGACAACCAAGAGGAAAAGTAGAGGCTCTCCAGTATTACTTAGAATTGGAAAAATTTTCTTTTATTTGGCAAATATTAATAAAAAAAAAATCGAACAAATTAAAAATTATATTTTCCAATTTACGAGTTCAAGATTAAAAACTTAAGATTGGGAAATTTAATAAAAATTTTGAATAATTGAAAAATGTCTTTAAAATTGATAAAATCAGATTTATATTTAAAAACAAGACATCAAAATTTTGTTAGTATTTTTGGGATCCTCCCCCTAAAAATGTTTTAGTTTTCCTATGACCTCCTCTTTTATTTTACAATGAGAATTTGAAAAAGTTAGTTTCAAAATTACGGCAAATAAATGACTAATAAAATTCTCGAAAGAAATTAACAAGAATAAAAAAAGTTTAAAACGAGAGTGAGAATTAATCAGAAAAAGAAAACTCATTAAATGTACTTTTATTTTCTGATTTTATGACTTTGATTCTAGGAGCTAATTATTATCTCAGTAATTGGTCTGTCATTTCATCTTAATAAAAACTAATTTTCAGTTTTTAGGGCATTTGCAGATTTTATTCTAATAGTAACAAATTTTTTCTTCTATTAATGAATTAGAATGAAAAATTATAATAAAAGGTTCAATTTTGGTTACTGGTCATTCGGAGGTCAATAATACTCTATTTATTTATTAACACTTTTTTTTTTTAAATTTGTAAATATAATATGAATTTATTATATGAATAATTCGTTGAAATTCTAATTCACTTTTTCTCTTTACAGAGAGTTTACACAATGGAGCCAAAATGAACAGCTTGGCTCGATCAAATGCTAGCATTTATGGGAATAAGGATGACCTTTATGATCGACTGAAACGCCACGCGTACCCTGGGAAAAAAGGTAAAAGAAGAAAAATAAATCCCTGTTTTCCGTTATAAACCGCAGCTTAAAAAATATCATACAATTTTTAGTTTTTCAACTTTTAAATACTCGTAAAATGAATTTACGTCCTACATAGCCTTACTCATTTAAAAGCCGCTAACTTAAAAATAACCTTAGCAGACCTGTTTAAGAAGAAAATATAATTTTTGTATTGTAACTTGAAGATTGTATAATTTATTTTGATTTTTATTGAAATATTTTGTTGAGTTCGAAAAGTGGAATATATATGCCATATATTTTTTTCAGTTGTAAAAATTTTCTTGCTATTATATACTGAAAGTATTATTTTTCTGTTAATTACGTTTTATTTAGGTATAAATAGTAAATCCAATAACCAATTCTTTCTGCTTTCAAATAAAATTATAAATAATTAACATATATAAACTCTAAAGTGTTAGGATTTTTGTGAAAGTCTATAAGCCGCATTGCATTTTAAAGGAGAGTTTTAAAGCACTTTTTATTTTTAACAAACCGCGGCTTATAACGGAAAAACAGGGTAATATCTCTTTATATAAATTTTCTCAAACAAAACTATATTATATAAAATTTAAAACTTTAAAGATTATTAGTTTACAAAATATAACATTATTTGTTTAGAGGCTATAATATCAACAATAAATAATAATAAAAATAAATTTCCTAGCTGTCGTTTAATAAATATCATAGGATTTTGAGGTAGCAGTCAGGGAGATTTTTCGCCATATAAATTAAAATTCCCGAATTAGAGACGTTTCCACTAAACTTTATTTAGTCATTCTCAGTCCATTGAGGAATTATTCACATGTACTATGCGTATCAAAAATAACAAACTCCAGATTTTGTTTCGTCTTAATAATAATTAGGGGAGCTGCATAAAATCCAAAAATAGTCAATTTCATGTATGTAAAACCTTATGACATTTCCATTCCATTCTAATTATCTATTAAGATGAAATAAAAGATTTGTCTATTTATTTTTGATACGCATATTGTATACTATTCCATTCAAATGTAATTGGACAAACTGTATCTTTGGTTTCGTCTTAATGAATAATTAGAAGACCAATATGAAATACCTAAATAATAAATTTAATAAAAGGTAAAACATAAAATTAAATGATTTTAAATTTCATGTAGTCCTACTAATTATCCATAAACACGAAGCAAAAGATGCAGGTTATCCAATTACATTTGAGGGAGATAGTATATATACATATAGGCAAGAATGTCTCACATTCTTTTAAAATACAAATTATTTGTTTTTTTCTTGTTTTCGCTTTCTACCACTTTCCTTATTCATATACCCGTAAGATTTAATTAATCTTCTAAAAAATTCGTCAATTTGTACAAAATTTTATTTTGATTTTTGCAGATAAAAGCGACAGTGACAGCGAAGGCCAGTGAACAATTTCTATAATTTCTGGTCAAACCTAGTATAATGCTCAAGCTGATTTGAAATTAGAATCAATAAGTTTCATTCATTAAATGTATTATTATTAGTTATCGTGAGCTGATTGCCGAAATGGAGTTTATTTATATTTTATTTTTTATTTGTAATTTGTTCCAAATAAGGTTGTTATTTAAGGAAATTAAACTTCATCTTTGCATTTAGCTTCAAGTCTTGTACAGCGAATTTGAGAGTAATATGTAAAAATATGTCGATACTTTATAAATTATTATTATCAATATAATTTAATATTTTACATTAAGAAGAATGAAATAATGCAATCTAAGTCTTTACTACCTTAAAAAATTTAGAATTATCCTCCAACTCTCCCTCCACTCTCTTTTATTTCTCTCTTTTGGGATTTTGAAATTCTTGGTGGATTATTTATTATAGAAAATTTCTAAATTCAGAAATGAATATTTGGGAGGTGAATAAGGCTCATAATTTTATTTAAACTAGGGAACTCTTGAGCTTATTAGAATATAATTAATTTCTTTTAATACTCTTATTTTTTATTCAAACCAAAGGTTGTTTAAAGATGAATATAAATAAATATTCCAGGATTCTGGACGAACATTTTTGAAATATTAATATTATTTTTTTTATCTAGAAAATACGTACAATAAATCAACATTTTGAATAGCTTCCCATCTTTTAGTCAGAATTTCTTTCGCGCATACGCTTAAATATTTTTTTAACTCTAGGAAATTGAACGGCGCATGTGTATTTATTTCTTCCTTTGTATTACATCTGAAATTGGGAAGATTCAAAAACTAGCTTAATTTTATATATATAAATATATATATTTAGAATATACAATCCCTAATACAATGAACTATATACAAAGAAAGGAAGTTTTAATTTTTTAAGGATAATTGATAATTGACAGTAATAGGAAAAGAATTTTGATTTTTTCTTTTGTATTTATTATAATACGTTAATGTTTCGGTTGTATTTTTGACAACGTCATTTTAACTGTTTATCTTATTTAGTGTCCCTTTTTTTTTTTCTTTCTTTAGATGTAGACTTTTTTCTAAGAAAACAAAGAACTCCCATTCTCAAAATATCAGGCGAAACGTTAACATAGTTATATCTAAATATATCATCAAAAATCAACTATTTCTTTTGTTCTTTAACTCCGTTAACTTCTCTTCTTCAATTATCCTTATCTTAATCTTATTTTCTATAATTAAGAATGTTATGCCTTACTTAATAAAAATTTCAACTTTTCATTTCATTGTGTTAGTGATAATATATATATACCAATATAAATATAAAAATAGATTTCAATATCTCATTCATTAAAATTTAGAATATTTATTTTTTTTTTTCAATAAATATTCTATATTTTTACATTATAGATATTTTTTGTTATAAATATTACCGCCATATTACCAATGTTAAATTCATTTCATCATTAATACTAATATATAACAATACAAGTGAATATATATATATATATTTATATATATATATATATATATATATATATATAGATAAAAACGTGCTGTATCG
>JAAAKE020115373.1:0-11422 GCA_010014785.2 Anisolabis maritima | reverse complement strand
CCCCCTGTTGACTTTTTGGTAAATTATTTATTTTTTCAAATTTTTAGATTTTACCCTTACAACACAAATTTCTCTATATAGTCCAATTTTTTTGTTTGGTCTTTCTTTTCATACAATATGAATTGAGACCTCAGTTAATCCGATCCTTAATATCCGGACTCGAGGACCCCAGCTTTCGATATATATTTTTTAAAAGTTGTACTATTTTATTAATTTTTTTCTATTATTTTCAGTTATATTTGTTTATCCGCACCTAAATATCCCGACACCAATCAAATAAAAGCAGAAGTTACTTTTATAGTTTTTGTCTATAACATTTTTGGGGAATTTGCTATTACAACAAATTTCGCTATATTGAAATGTTGGAACTAGGATAAAATTAGGAGTGTTGCCAGATAAAATTTCTAGTAGGGTTAGGGCAAGATGAAAATTTCTATTCTAGGGAGGATGTCCTAGTTTGAGAAGTGACTCTCAGCACCTGCATGTAGTCTTCTCCTTGCGAAGAGTACATCATTGAGAGGGAATCCTTCTTTACGTCCCTCCCATAGGACGGGGTGTCACACCAACTCCCTCTCCTCGTAAAGTTGCCTGAGGGCTCTATTGTAGTGGGATCCAATGTTCCATCCCAGGGCATACTTGAGGATTTGTTTACATGAAATGTTTTTATTTAATGAAAAAATCCCTCCTGCCCGGGACGCGAATGATCTGATCTCCTGTGCAGAACGGCTCCAGAGAACCCTCTGTGCCACCAAAATGGTATACATAAAATTTAATATATTTTATAGCCCTGTCCCTTGGTGCAGAGGTAAGAGGTTTCGACTCACGTACCAAAGGTCAGTGGATCGCTTCCCGTCTTGAGCGACAAAGTTTATTTAAATTATATTGCCTACTAATTAATTTAAATAAATAAGGACGGTGTCTAAATGGCCTCAGATGCCGAAAAATATTTTTTTTTGAGGGAAAAGCCTTAAATTAAAGGCTGAAAAACCCTCAATCCTAACAAAAAAAAAAAATCATTCCCCGGTTGGTTACTGTGCTATCGTGCACTGATGACACACACCATTCCATATCGCCGGTTTCGGGTTCTCTAACCCATTCCCTGTCACCCTCCCCCTGTCTGCCAAAAAAGATTTAAAAAATATATATATATTTCGTTAATTATAGAAAAATGATTGCGATATTTAATTCTAAGTTTAATTAATTGACTTCGAATTTTCATTGGTTTAATTTTTAATATATAGAAAATTTTCAGGTGGTAGTTTTAGACTTTAAGGTTCACTTCGTAGGTGGGCGGCGCAGCTAATAATTAATAAAAGAAATTTTTCATTTATAGATAGAAATGATCATATGATTAAAAATCATTAATAAATGAAAAAGCTTGACCTTAAAATTGAAATTTATAAATAAAAAAAAAAAAAAAAAAAGGAAAAGCTAAATATCACCACTTAAGGTTTTGAATATTTCTTTCTCTTTATGTTATAAAAAAATTTTTTACTCAGGAAATAAACGAGGTTTACTTTTTCTTAATTATTACACTTTTTAAAATAATGATATGTAAAATGATACGCTAATTTAATAGCCTGCTTTTTACATTTTTAATTATGAGAATAAATTTTGCAAAATAAACATCTCTTTACATGCTTCAGAACGCTTTGTGTGTCAAAGCCTTCTGTTCCGCATTGCACGTATTATGATGAAACTGTCTGACCTCAATGCATTCTTTTTATTTTTATCATTATTATTTTTTTATTTTTAGGAAAAAAAATTATATAAAACTAATCATGAAAAAAATTAACTTTGATTAGCATTTGTGTTCCCTTAGGTAGGCAATTATAATTATTTCCGATTTGATCCGATTCTGTTTCTGACATCATCCAAGCCGTGAGCTATTTTCGCGAATGGTCTATGCAAACGGTTGTTCTTGTTGGCCGAAAAGAGCGGCTCGCCTCTAATTTTAAGCCGACGAAACCAAATGACAGGATCAACCCTATCTAGCGCCATGATTCAAGGGGTATGGCAAAATTTAGATCTCAATGAAAATACTCCTTAGTGAATGCAAACACAATCTACTATCCTTTTTAAAATTATTAACACTTCAGACACACCCACCTTTAGAGAGTTGGATCTGGGCCTTAGTTCACCTGCCATTTATTTTTCATAGGACATAAAACAAAATAAATAATGAATACCATATTTTGAAGTTTTCACATTTGTTATCATTAATAAATAAATAAATTACATTTTCGGTTTAAGTATGTTTATTTGTATTAAATTTAAAGTTTCAGCCACTCATTCTGTGGCCTTTTTCAGGTACAATTCAAATACAAATCCCAAAGTGCATTTCATATACGTAATGTTAACAATCTGAAGATGTTTATGATTTGTATCTGAAGTGTACCTGAAGAAAGCCACACAATGAGTGCCGAAACGTATTAAGTACAAATAAACCACAGTTAATCCGAAAATGTACTTTATTTAATACATCATATCCTACTTTCTTATAAACAATTCTTCATTGAGATATGTATAGTAATTTGATAGTAGGAGGATAAGCTTAATCTCTTCTAATTGAAAATGCAAACAAACTCTAAGGAAAGAAAAAATTGTAAGGAAAAAAGTTAAAAAAACGACCAAATAATTTAGGATAAGGGCACTACCTGTTTTAGGAAAGAGGTTGGACGACCGCTAAAGATAAAGGGAAAGCGCTGCACAGACCCAAGAGGCTCGGCAGCGAAAAAAAGAAAATATGAATGGGAAAAATTAAAAGTCAAAAAGAAAAATACTTTGTCCAAAAAGTGGAAAATTATGCGGTGACGAAGAATATTATATCCGGCCCGCAGGACTCACCAAGATTTTGGCCTGAAAATTGGAGTGGAATTGAAAAAAATGCAAAATAATTTAGGCTATTTTTTGTTTTTATTTTATATTTTTCTTTCTTAAGGAAAGATTTTTTTCATTTAACTTTCATTCTCTTAATGTCTTACGGAATGCCATGCAGATTTCGGTTCTGAAATTATAACTCAATGCGGATTCGAGTCCGGCTTGCTGCAAAAAATATACATTGCCAAAGTCTTCTCCTGGAGAGAAAAGTGCGAGATAATATTTCACTCCAATAAAAAGTCCAATTTGTGGGCCTCTGGAACGGGGAACCCGTTTTTAAAATTCAAATCAAGCCAATCAAAAAAAAGTTCAGAAAACTTTCACTCTAATGAGATCGGATGTTTCGAGCTACTAAATCACCTCGAAATTTTATCTTGTCTTTTTTTTTAGGGGCTTAAACCCCTGGCTGCTTCTACAATTCATAATTTTCTTAGGGATTAAGGGGGATTTTTTGGTTCCCGCAGCTTCCAGTTTCATTGAATCCTTTCATTGTAGAGAAGAAAATATTAAAGAAACTTTATTAATTAAAAATTAAAAATTTAAATAGAAAAAATTGGAATCTTCTCCATCAGATAGTGCTCTGGCCTGGAATATCTCACAAACAGATGGAATTTTTTATTCACTATATAATTGAAATGAATTTCACTTGTGCATTTTTAGAACAAGTCTTGAATGGAGATTTCCCTATTTGAATAAAAAGGAAAATCCTTCCTGGCGCCCCGAAGCTTAAGGTTCATTAGTTTCAATATAGATCCGCCTCTGCATTCAATTACAATATGAGGATCGAATCCGACGTTTATTTGGTTGGCTGATATGTAGGATTGATACATTTTAAAACTCATTTAGTTTCTGAGATATTTTACATAGAAATGAGTGAATATTTTAAAACTAAAGTCTATTAATCGATCATGTTTATTAGGTTTTTCTTAATTGTCTTCATCTCCAGCCAGAGCCCAAATTTTGGCTCTCCTTCACCCTACCCTCCTAAATTTAAAGCCCTCACCTCTCCCCCTGATTATTAGTCGTATTTAAATTTTTTTATAAATAAAATTTTAAATCAATTGGCAGAGTGAGTGATTTCTTCTCACTGATAAACAAATATTTTGAATTAGACCGAAGAGGTCTACACTTTGCGAAATCTGCAATCGCGGGGAGAGAAATTAATTTTTTTTTAAGTCTTTCGGTCCATTTAGATTATTAATTGGTAGCCAATATAATATAAATAAATTTTTGTCGTTCAGGAAAGCGAACCACTGACCTTTGGTATATGAAGCAAAATTTTTACCTCTGCACCAAGGGTTAGGGCTAACTACCTATCACAACCAATTAATCATCGATTATCGATTATTAAAAAAAATGGCCCATTATTTAGGTAATCGGTTCATCAGTTTAAAAGTTTACTTCAATAATTTACAGCATATTTGGGCAGAACCTTCTTCCCCCTTAAAAGCTCGGACCTCGGGGCTTCAGGCCAACTTGTCCCACCCACCACACACTTGAGAGTGCGTATATCTTTAATAAAGATAAAATTAATCATCATGTGCAAGTACTTCATCCAAAATTGCCATCAGATTTGATTAACATCCTCTAAAAGCGAGAAGAGCCAAATTTTTTACTGATTCATATTTAATTTAAATTCAAGACTAAATTTATCTTTTTTCAAATTTTTTCATCAAAAAGCCTTAAAGAATTTATTCTAGATTGAAAGAATGCTAAAGAAATATTTATTCATTAAGTTTCATTAAAAAAGAAAGAAAAAACTATTTGCCAAGAGACATAAAATAATTAGCAACTATATTTTATTATGACATTTCAACTTTATCTATTTTACATAAAATTTATTTCAAATCATTTTTAATTTAATTTTTATGGTATTTATGTAAATACCCATTTCCTTTTTTCTTTTTTATTTCTCTTTCTTTTCATTTAATCGACTAGAAATAAAAAAATCATTCGAATAAATTAAATTAAATGGTACTACTACTCTTGTTTCTTTATTAATAGTTGTCAAATATAATCTTCTTAAAAAACTCGAAAAATGTTATAATCTTCAAAGATTTTATGATTTTATTGTAAAAATGTTAATGAAAAAATTGAGCCATTGGAGTACGATGGTTCTCGACCTGCTAGTGCCTCAATTTTTTCATTAACGATAAAATCGTAAAATCTTTCAAATTTTTCACTTTGATATTTGAACAGTGATTAGTGGCGTCATTTCAACATCTAAGGGAGGGAAATTGTTCTTTGAGGACAATTAGCCCTCCGTCCCCGATTTTTTGACTTCTTATTTTAAACTTATGCTTTGAATAATAAAACTATCTATCTTAATTTATAAGGTAAAAATTGTATAGCAATCATGTGTAATAATAATTGTCTCTTCCCCTCCCCTTCACCCCACCGAGAAAAACTTATCAGTCATGAAATTATGCGATAGAGCATGTTCACGACTTAAAAAATCAATTGCATATATCTATTCAAATTTCAAGTTGAGATTATGATAATGCTAAAATTTCCCAATATGAAATCGTGATTTATTCTTCCTTATTATTTAAATTTGTTAATAAATTCATACATGTTTATCTTGGGGTTTTTTCTAATTATAAATAATAATAATACAATATAAAAATCTTTCTCTCTTTATTACGCGTTTAAATAAATTTTATCTTTATATGATATAAAAAAAAGGAATATATGATAAGGATTTTGGAGGATTTTCTTTATCAGGATTACATCATTATTCGGTCCTCTAACATCCTCATTACAAATAGATGATGTGTTGAATGGAGATTCATCTATGGATTAAAATAAAAGAAAAAAAAAATACTAACCATGAGTTTTCCTCTTTCGTTTTAAAATTTATTTCTGAAACGCTTAGACATGGACCATGAGATTGATTCAGATAATAATAGGTCCTCCAATTATCGTTAATATTTTAGCCAGTTTTACTAATTAATTCAATATCTGAATAGTGACGAAACCCCGCGTTTTCCCATGATCTTATGTTTGCGCCTTTAAATCAAATTTTTTTTGAATAGGTTTAACTACGGTCATCACTTATAATATTAGAGTAGAAAAGAATAGCCATATCATATAATATATATACATATAAAACAATAAAAATAGAAAATATACATATATAAATACAATTATATCACTAAAAATATTTAAATATCAAAATAATTTAAAAGATATTTGAAAGAAAACTCATGATCATAGTTGAGTCTTTTCTGAATTATATAGATTAGAGTTTATTCATCTTATCTAAAATTTTGAAATTGAAGCTATTCAGGGGCTCACAACTAGTGAGTAATTGATGGGGACCACGAGTTACCCGAGCTAACTTTTCTTTTTCATGAGGCGTCACATTTTTCTTTCTTTCATTCTCGTCTTCTTTAATTTAATCAGAATCACTGGAATAAAAAGGAAGAAGAAGAGAAGAAATTATGAAATAAAATTATAAATTAAAAAAAAAATTTTCTGCGTATGTTTTACCGCATGATTCTCTTGACGATATACAATTGAAATGTCCTAATTATTCCATTGTATGTAGGGGCATATTTAGGGGAAGGAAGATGGCAAGGTCCTGCCCAAAAAAAAAATTTTGCAAAATCAATTCAAATTTTTAATAAAATATTGGAAAATATTACAAAAATAATAAATGTAAATTGAATTTGTAATAAGAAGCACTTCCAAAAAATAAGCCCACTCTAAAGAACATACAAGAAAAAATTTTATTTTAGACCTCCTAAGCGAAAATCCTAGCTACGCTCCTGCTTGAATTATATATATATATGCATATATGGAGATATATGGAATGTAAAGAAAAATGTTTAATTTAACTGTCATTTATGATTTAACATTTCTTCAAATTCTACAAATAATGAGGATTATCATTAAGAAAATATCGATTCTTGAATAAAAATAAACTCGACTAGTTAATATGATTTGGTGGGAGACTGTGCAGTTAGAACAAAGAACTTGTCCGCCTAAGGTTTGACCCTGAACTCTGGAGACGGTGCCTCTCCAAGGGTCGGAGCACTCCTTCTCTTTTTTTTACCTCTCTTTCTATTTCTTTTATTCCAGTTGGATCACATGGATAGGAGGCCCTGAGCCAACTTGGCTACGGTCCGGTCTTTGGTGATAGCCAGTTTACCGTTACTAAGTGAAAAGTGTGTTGATGTTACCAATATTGCACCTTATCTATTTAGATGATAGACACATGTGACAGGAAGGAAATTATATGTTTTAATTCTCATTTACAATATTTTGGTTTTATTGTCTAGAATAAATTTTTTTTTTTAATTATGAGCATAGGACGCCGACCCGGAATTTATACACTCTAGCTAAATACTACGATCTCTGACTTAGGATTATTAAAATCTAAAATTGAGGGCTCCACACTAAGAGAAAATCACAAAAAACCTAAAAACGTAAAAGAGAAAAGTGGACCCCAAACAATTTTGGGGCGCAAAAGGATTAATACATTTCAAAGGTCATAAATAATTGATTTCTGAATTTTAATCAAAATCGTTAGAGCGAATTTTGAGAAAATCGAAAAAAAAAATAGCTCATCAGTAAAGTACCATACTCTTTGACCGATTTTATTCAAAAGCTTCAAAATGCATGGGAGGTGGATACCAAGCTTAAAGATAAAATTTCAGAGAGAGAATATTTTGAAAGACCCATTTTTTTTAGACTCAGGGGACCTCAAAACTTTGTATTTCTATTGAAATCTCGCCATCAATTTTTCTTGCGATCGCAATACTTTCTAACCATATATTTCATATAGAGGTAAGAGAAAAATTTGAGGTTTTGACATAACCTAAAACGTATTTACAATATAATTTTACATTTTTTTTACAATATTATCATAGATTTTTATACATTTATATTCTTAATATTTTTACAAAAACATTTTTAAGATTACAAACTATAAGAAAATAAAATAAAAATAAATAAATATAAATTAAAATAAAAACAAAAAAAAATTATATTTTAACTGAAGCAAGTAGGGTCTCTGAAGTTTGGCAAGATAAAATAGACTACCATGGTAATCTAATACAATATAACAATAAGTTGCCATGACACCTATTGTTGTTCCTAAATGCAACTCGTGGGAGTCGAATCAGCGAACTCGCAAAGATTGTTCTTGTGGAACATTTGTTTCACCCCCCCTAGAAATAATTCGTTACTCGGCTGTGGTATGTCTTACCTTATTTAATTAAATACATAAATACATCTTTCTAATAGGTTGGATTTAGAAATGCAATTCATTTTTAATTTTTTTTTCTCTTAATTTTTTAACGGCTGTTAACTGAATCGATTCAGTCCCAAAATGTGTTAGATAATTTTTTTTTATTCAGGGTCAGTTAAAGGAAATTGGGCGACCCGGGTGGACTAAGCTCTTCACCACTGCCTTAAAAACTAAATTTAAGTATAGGTTTTCTAAATACAATATATCCAACCGATGTTCTAAGAAATTAAATAAATGATTAAATTTTCTCATTTTCATAATTATAATTAGCACTTAAGATTACCTACCTTATTAAATTAGATTTTTTCGAAGAAATCTCATCCTTGTCTTAAGTTCTCTTTTATTTATTTCTTAAAAATTTTATACCACTTTGTTCTTAAATGTAATCATTAAAAGGGAAGTAATTTATTTCTTCAGTAAGTTTGATGGTCTCTGACCGATAGATTGCAGCGATCTATGTTTTTTCTTAAATTAAAAAAATTTTATCTATAAAGCTATTTTTCATGGCTTTATGACATTTGATATCAAACTTCTAAGTTATTGCATATAAAAAGAATTGCAATGAAGGGGGAGGATTTAGGCGCGTATTTCTTCCTCGTTGTGCAACGAAAGGTCTTTTCTAATGCAATAATACGTAATGGTACATCCTTGATATATTTTTCTTATTATTATTATTGTTGTTGTTATTATTACTTAACCTAACCTCACTTTTAGAAATAGTATGTTACACTTTCGTCGTAGCCTATTTATTAGCACAAATGAACTTTTGTTTAATTTATTTGAATATAAAGTAAATATTATAAAGCAAATAAATGTCGAGTTCTTCCCCCAAGCAAACAATCAATGACCTTGATTTATTTGAAGAAACTTTTATATGAACGAGATAAAAATATAATTGTACTATTTGGTTTACAAATAATTTTTAACTGTCCTTGGTTGAATTTTTTTAATATTATAAACAAAACATTAAATTGAGTATCAATTTCAAATATGTATTTTTGGAAACAAGGACAGCATGGTATAGGTTAAGGTGTCGACCTCGAAGACGAAGATTCCAAGTCCGATTCCAGATCATGCCAAGAATTTCCAATGCATAATAAATAATTTTAATGAATGAATTTTTAATATCCACTATAAAAATTCATTTAATTAAAATTTAACAAATATTTTGTTTAATAAACAGTAAGAAATCATAATAATTCAATCCCGATAAGGACGGAATCTAAATGGCCTCAGATGCCGAAAGACTAAAAAAAATTCAATCCCATCACAAGGTTTGATTCGGGTGATTTTGATCTCTTGAATTTAATAAAATGAAAATAATCTATATTCTCCGTTTATTCGCCTTAGTCCCGTAGACACACCCTGTCACGTGCCATTTAGTCCCCTCTTAATCCATGCTAAGAAAGATGTATGTGGTAAATGAGAGACCTTCTCAATTACCTACTTCTTTTTAAACGATTGAATTAATGAATAAAATAGAAACTCATCATCACCCTGGAGTAAAACATATTAATAATAGGTATCAAAGATGAAATATATTTAGGCTTAAAACAAATTAAATATTAATTATAATTATTAAAATAAGAGATAAAATAAAATATATCAAACAAACACTAAATCCTCTTACTTTCCGATTCACTATATTTTAATTTATTTTTTATAAAAACTTGAAAGTTTTTTAATATAAAAAAAAAAAAAAAAATGAAAAGTTTAAAAATGTAGGTCGTAATAATTGACTATTTTCTTTTTGTGAGAAGCACAAGCAAATAAATTCTATTACCGCTAATAAATTTGTATTTAGAGTGCAATATATTTTATTAGAATAATGTTTTATTTTGGCTTATTAAATGTCTCCAATCCTTAGTGACTTCATCCTATTAACTGGAGAGTTGGGTTGTAATAAGTTCAACACGTCATTGTCCAGGCTAGGATGTAGGTCCTGATTTGACTCCCGAAAGGCTCATTGTCTGATTAAATATATATTAACAATTATCCGCAGAAATCTTGACCTGAATGATTGCATTATAATCGAATTAACTAACAAGACAAAATTCTAAGAACGCAACTCAAATGGAATGTTATGTATGTTATTTGGATCAAAAAATATAAATTAGAATCCTCCTTTTATATAGAGTGGCTAAAAAAAAGTAGGTATACAGTAGTTAGAAGTGAGATAATGGTAAATTAAATAAGTCCAATGACAGCCCAAAATAAGGTAAACTCATGAATTACTACGAGGGTTGCATTTTATATTTCGGGATTTGAGATAAAAAAAAAAACAAATCTTTTTGTTCATGCAATTTTAAATGTATGCTGATTCCACTAATGCTCAAGAATACCTCAATCTCACGATAAGTCACATGACGATCTTGCAGTATCAGTTCACGCACAGCATCAATTTTCCGGAACAACAACCGATTTTGGACGACTTTCACAAAATTCATCCTTAACCGAACTATGGCCACGATTGAAGCCGGCAAACCTAAACAGTAGTCCTTGATGGTACTTCATTGCCAAAATCGAATTAAGTTAATTGGTGCACTGTTGTTGGGTTAATCCACTTCTAAAGTTGTAAAAAATAATCGCTCAAAAATGATTTAATTCCATTTTTAGATGATTTCAAATTATTGTAAACTACACAAATAGCGCTCGTATGTCAATTCGTTCTAAGTACGTATACCATCAAAAATGTTAAACTATACGATAAAAGCGGACTAGTTTAGAGCAATCCCGAAATATAAAAGGCAACCCTCGTATATATATCTTCTTATGGTTCATCCTGAAAATCAATCACCCGGATATCTAAATCTCTAGTATAAATAATAATAGTGATAATAATAATTGATTTAACTTTAACTTTAGTCATTTAAAGAATTCTAGTTGGGTGGTTTTAGCAAAATGATAATCTGAGCCATTATTACCAACGAGTACGTATAGTTAATAGTGGGATCCAATGCAACAACACGATTTGACATAGTGTGCGTCCATCTTTAACTAAATCTACTTTTCTTAATAATAAAAAAACTAAGAGAAACATATATATATATATATATATGGAATAATGTTTTCCCAGATTGGCCTGCGTTGATTGTTGAGATTAACTCGACTTTTCGGCTCTCATTTTGGAGCCATTTTCAAGAGTTTTGTATTAGGAAGTGATGGAGGTGGTTTGTTTCTGTTTTTGGGGTCGCAATCTTGCTAGTCCCAAGTTTGGTCGGTGGATGTGGATGTGGATGTGGCGGTGGTTTGGATTTCGCTCTGAGGTCCAAGGCGGGCTTGGTTGGA
>JAAAKE020115362.1:3441-16096 GCA_010014785.2 Anisolabis maritima | reverse complement strand
TTTTAGACTCAGATGTAGCCTTGTGTATTAAGGGATTGAAATTGGGAAAGGCCTCGGGTGAAGATGAAATTAATAGTTCAGGCAGGCAACTCGATTGCCGTTTGCTTTTAATATCGACATAGAAATCGATTTTTTTTATATTTCCATCATTAACAAATAATTTCCAAGTGAGGGGGATATTCCTATTTCACGTGAAAAGTGAGGTGAAGCCGATAAATGATGGATCGCAATGTCAGATTAGATACGGTAAGTAAAAGCTTTCGACTCTTTACTTCTCTCGACTGTCACTCGACCTTATATCACAATGGCCTCTCTCTCTTTTTTTTAATTAAATAAATATTTACTTGAATAAATACACGCATTAGCAACAATAACTATATCTATATTCGTTGTCTTTTTCAACAATATCTTCTTTTTTAATTATTATTCTCTTTGTTTATTCTAATCAGCCTTTTGGATGGTTTATTTATCAACAGCTGACAAAAAAAAGGACATGAATAATTTCTTATCATTATTAAAATTTTTTTCTTCTAAAGTTAAATAATTATTTAAAATAAAGGAAGAGTATTTTTATTGATTAATCATTTTCTTTTCAGCATTATTTAATATTATATTATTCCAGTATTTTCATATTCATTTAAAAAATATATGAATAAAATAAAAGCTAAAAAAATAAACATTTATTTAATTATAATATTAACTTGCTTCCTTATTTTAAAATCAAAATAAAGGTTGGAAAATTGTTTTTTCCTTAGATCATTTACGTTTCATGGAGAGAGAAAGTCAAAATTATTTGAGAACAAATTTCTAAAAATTTATGTAGGTCTTCTTTATAATGTTCACCTATTTTATTAATTTATTTTGTTTGCCTTTCAATAAATAATCACTTTTTTCTTTTTATAGGTGAAGTTATTAAATATAACAAAATATTTGTTTTTTATGAAAATAAATTATAGTGATCATCAAATCATTTATTATTCATGTTTTCTAATAAAAAACCATTTTATTAATAGAAGATAATTATAAATATATTTAAAATTAGGCTCCCGCTCTATGGACAAATTCCAGTGGTCTTAATGAAATATATCTCAATTTTATCTACTTTTAGGACATTTCTATCTCAGTTTAGTGAAATCATTTATCTCATTTATTCGTTTCTATGTCAAGGGAATTTGTTTATTATTAATAAACTATATTATAAAATGACATCAGTAAACTTCTACTTTGCTGTCCATACTTGTATCAGAAGTTGATAAAATTAATGTATTGATATTGCAAGTGAAATGGTAAGAAAGATATCGACGAGATGGGAAATGGTTGGAACAAGGACAAAAGTGGAAGGATGTTGTTTTGTCTGTAATCAGCTCCGTGAAACACCAATATATTAAAAAAAGAAACCTTTTTTAATTAAAAACGTTTATTTCAAAATAAATTTTTTTTAGATTAAATTAAATAAAATATTTGTAATTGTTTCCAGGCGATGGCACCTGTAGAAGAAGTTGGACAACCACCATCATCAGTTACTCCACCACCACCACCACCACCACCTATGACAGTTGTTTCAGGATCTCCAGCACATAATATTCTCAGTTTGACGGTTCTTTTACCACCAACTGAATCTTCTTTACCAATGAATGAAGCTGTAGCACGAACTCCTGCTCCTCTACATACTGGAGCAACTTCACTTGGCCCATCAGCAATTGGAGGAGGAGCCACGGCATTCGATCATCAAATGGTAAACTATCTATTGAAAAATGGGTAAAACTTGAATTACATTCTTCGGATTGCTCTGAAAATTGATCAAAATATGCCACCAAGTTTTTGGCCATCCATCTCAAAATATAAAGGTGACAATGTATATTAAATGAATTAATGAAGAGAATTTGCAGCAGCTAGTACTAATCTTAATGATGAGCACGACTTATGTTCGAAATGCAGACATTGCAAGTTAAAAGCTATTGCAGCTTACTTTCCCCTTTCATTAATGGTTTTAAAATTTTTCTTTCTCAGCTTCTCTCTCTTTCCTATTTATACGTTTAACTTCAAATTTTAATAAATTCAATCCCCTTCTCGTCCAAAAATTATCCAAGATTTCATCAACTTCAGTTCAGGAATTCTAAACACAAACATCCTCTCAGAGGATACAAAGAATTTTTAGATTATTAGGTTCAGAGGTAGGCAGCTAAGATTATTTTTTTTAAATATTGGTGGACGTTTCACTCTTGATAGAGACCCTCTTCTGAGCTAAATATATCCTTATAGATTTCATTGATATAATTTTTATGCCTATTCGTGATAACTAGTAAATATTCTTATCTACAAGGGCTAATGTATAACGTATATAAAATTTTATTCCTTCAAATTTTATTTGAACATAAAAATTAGCATTTTATATATATTAATATATTTTAAATAAAATAAGAAGATTATTTTAATCCTGAGGATGGCTTTTGTCAAGATCGTCAGTCCACTAAATATTTTTAAAGAAATAACTTGGGCGCCTGACTTTGCACTTGAGAATTCGTCTTATCCTAATAATCCTAGCCATAACAGAAATATCATCATCTATCATTGATTTTTTAAATTTTTAACATCCCGAAGCCATGAAACATAAAGATATTTTTTAAAAGTGTGCGAGTCAAATTTTTGATTTCTAAACTTTTCATTTTTATCATATTATAAATACCCATGATATTTTTTTTAAATTTTATTTCATAGGCATTGATAAGACTTTATTAATTAAGATAATAAACATTTTTCGATTTGACTCTGACATTGATAGATCAGTTAGTTTAACATACATTACTTAGCTTATCATTAATTCTCTTTATGAGGAAGTTCAAAATCAAATAAACGCTTGATGTATAAGGAAAATATATGTGGCTGTTGTGTCAACTCAATAAAGTGTGACCTAATAACGACAATTTAACTGAGAATAAAATAAATGTTTCATGAATAATTTAAAAAAAAAAATTTTTGCTTTTCAAAAACATTCTCGGGATGGCAACCTCGAGCTAAGATTGGCACTTCTTTCTTCTGCTCGTTATATTTTAGAATTTCTGCTCTCTATCATCATTAAGTCATTTTGTCGCATCTTTAATTTTTATGCCTATTTGCGATAACTAGTAAATATTCTTATCTACAAGAGCTAAGGTATAATGTAACGTATATAAAATTTTATTCCTTCAAATTTTATTTAAAACTTAAAAACTACCTTTTAGTTCTCCAAATGGACCAAATTTCTATTAAAAAAAGACTTGAGGCATGTCATTTAGAAGATTGTTTTCATCTATATTACATTCTGCTCTGTCCTTCATAAAATAGTTCTGATAAAAGACAAAGAGTCGATCGAAACGTCAAAAATTTTAAGAAAGCAAGATATCTTTTGATTTTGATCACTCTTCGTCACTAAATATTCAACCACCACCTCCTACTTTATAAAAGAACAAACCCTTAGCAAAAAGAGCATACCTTGTCGGTGAACTTCATTTGGAGGAGAGGTACCCCTCCCCCACCCTCAATTGAACTTCCTTCTTGCCGACTTTCTTGAATCTCTGGAAAAATCATATTAAAATAATATAAAAACAAGATATTCTTTCGTCACTTATTTTGATCAGTGAATCATATTTCTACCTTTGTATTAGGGTTCATTGACATTATATATATGTCATTAGATAGTTTATGTGAGTAATGAAGGACAAAAGCTCGAGTTTTATTTTAATTTATAATTATTAATCAATTAAACATAATATAAGAATTAAAAAAAAAATATTTTTAGACAATTAGAATCTGCCCAAATTTATTTAAAATATAATTTCATTTTATTGCTTAGAAAGCAAACAACTGACCCTTAGATCATGAAACAAGACCTCTCTGCTCTGAGGAAAGGGCAATATTTAGACAATATATTCCATCTCTCTTTTTCTTACAAATGTCCTTTTTACCGACTGACTTATATAGAGGTGGAAGATAATGTATCATTTAATTTAATGACATGCGCTTATTATTTTTAATAGAATAAAAACTGGAGCCAAAACTTTTGAATCTAAAGAATTCTCTCCAGCCAATTTTTTACATAATAAAAAGACAAAAATTAACTCTAACTTGCTCGCATCAAAGCACTTTTATATATTCTATTAAGGTACATTACAAAAATAATAATTCATTGCTTCAGCCACGAATAATGGTGAAAAAAAGGTCCCATTTTCTAAAAATCATTAGGAACCATTATCTGTGACCATTACAGAGATGGCAACGAAGTTGAGCAAGTTCGAGAACGGTGAACTGAAGTTCATTCAGGGAGAAAAACAATACTTATTTTTGAAAATGTGCATGTAAATTGCTGTGAATTTGCGAATGAGCCTCTACTTGGTAGTTCAATGCCTCGAATTTATCTCTTAAGTATATTGTAGATGTATTTACTGATTATTCAAAGTCGTTAAAAAATTTTATGTCTGTGTTTGTGGACAAGTCTCATTTTATTTTATTAATTTTTAAATTTAGAGAAAAATTTTCATCTCCTAATGACCGTATTCTCATTTAGAGGTTCGTTTAAACTAGAGTCTGCCAAAACGTTTTATTTGACGGCAAATTAAAATCCAAAAAAATAAATACTATATTATTAATTTGAATTAAAATATAATGCAAGTAACAATAACAAAATAATAATGTTTTATCGAAATTACGTAAGAAGATAATAAAAATTAATAATTTACAATAAGAAGAATGCGATTTTGTTTGAAAAATATTTATATAAAAACATCAGTCTAAATTTATCTAATAATTTAAACACGAAACTCTTCATTTAACTTCTCTGATTTTTTTTCTTTTCTATGAGAGCTGAGAAGTAAAGTCAAGTAAATTTGACCAAGAAACGGCCTCTATATTAAATATTACGCAGCAGGGAGTTTGACAAACAGTGGTTTAAACTAAGAAAGTCAAAGTCTATTTGATTGTTTCATTCTAAACTCACATTGAAAATCATAAACGATTGCTAATCTAATCTAAGAATTGTGAATGTTTTATAAAAACCATTTTTTATAAATTTCTCGTGAATCTGCCAGTTATGTGCTGGCCACATCCGTTAGTTTTTTTTTCTTATGATGTAATTTAGAAAAGGCAAAGAAACAGAGAAAATAAAGAGATTAATGCAAACGCTGATAAGGCTAGGCAAAGAACTCTAATCAAACTACAACCGAAGGCCATTTAAGCCGTCACTAAACCTTTTAATTTTATTTCAAGACATTAACCCTTTATTTATTTATATATATCCTTTCATTTAAATTTTCAATTAATTAATCAATTTTTAATTTTTAAGGTTTAAAACAGAAAAAATTTTAATTATTTATTATTTTAAGACTGAGACCCAGATAAGATAGCCAGTGATTTATAACACATAAGGAGCGAAAAATTTTAGATAAATTCATTAATATAGAACAAATTCTATCAATTAAAACACTTGAAAAGATTATCTCATAAAAATTAAAATTTAAAATGACAAAGTCCTCTATTGATATTTTAATTTTTTTTGGCTAAAATTTCTTTCTTTCTTATCATTAAAACATTAAATAGATTCCTTTTAGGTTCATTGCTCTTTAAATTAATAATTGACTCAAACAAAACATTTTCTAATTAATATTTTTGTTATTAAAAAAATATATAATCACGATTGTTTATATTTTTTGTTAATTTACCATTACTTGGTTACTTAGGGCACCCGTTACACTGTCGGCGATTTGCTTTATGCAGATTCCAATTGTTCTTCGTTATTAACGTTCAATCTTTAAGAGCTCCTCGACTGCCACAATCTTTAGCGCCCCCAATCTCTTTTATTTTCAAGAAATACATACACAAATCTGTAGTATTCTAATTCCTAATAATTTTTTGTTTTTTTCAGAGCGACTTGGATGAATTGCCGCCACCAAAAGCAGATCTCTCAGCACCCCCTCCCTATGAATTGGCCACTAAACTGCCAACTTATGAGGAAGTGCAGCGAGAAAAAACCCTTCACGGTGAGCCAACTCCAAATATGGCAGGAGGTGGTACTTCAGGTGCAAATGCAGCAAGACTTCCACCTCCACTTGCGTTTCTTGCAATCGATGCTGAAAATCCAGATGCAGATGCTGAGACCGGATTACTTGGAACAGATTTTATGTTTTTCACTGCATTTTTGGGTTTGTTAACTTTTTTTCTTTTAATTAAGAATGTTTGGCAATTGTAAAAAAATTTTCCATATCTGTCTATATATCTGTACTGTGAACAATTTATTTCAAATTATCTGATATTATTTCTATTATTAATAAATTAAATATTACAGTTTTATATAATTTCCTAAAACTGAGGATGGCCCAATAAACATAGACCAAACATCTTATTCCTGATAATTTTATTAAACCCAGTCCCTTTTCCTCTCGAAAATCTCAGCCATATCTCCAAACAAAATTTTAGGAATCTTGTCTTTCATTCTTTGAAATCCAACAATAAATATTCGAATTAGAAATATGAGACTATTGGTTCCCACTCTTTATAAAAAGAGAGATGAGATTCTCATGGCTACTTCTACTATTTTTTTCATTTGCGCATAAAAATTGACTTACTTTATTTCATTAACACTACCTTAAAACAGAAAACTTTGTCTTCTTTCGGGATATTGGTCCTTTTGCAATTAAATAGCCTCCTCATACATGTAATTTTTTGGGGAATATTTTTCAAATTGATTTTTTAATGCTTAAAATTAATCTCTATTTCTTTTTTCAGTTGCATTTCTTTTTAACTGGATTGGATTTCTCCTCCTCATGTGTTTCTGTCACACAATCGCTGCACGATATGGAGCTCTTTCAGGATTTGGCCTCTCTCTTGCCAAATGGACTCTCATTGTTAAACATTCTACTGATCTTGCCTCCCGGGAGAATAGTTGGCTCTGGTGGCTTATTATGGCATTTGGTAAGCTTTTTTTCTCATTCAAATATATTATATTTATTTTCTTGCTTTTTTTATCGACTTTATATCAAAGCACAAATACAATAAAATAATTATTTATCTATCTATATAGTAAGGGAGGAATTAAAATTATGCCAATTTTAATTTTTTCGGAGGAGCCTGAACATCATTCCATGTTTTTAGCTTGACTTCCATCTGTTTACGGTCTGGAAAGACAATCTTTGCAAAATTTTATATTTAAGTTTCATACACAAATATCTCAATTTTATCAACTTTTGTCTTACGAAAATAACATTTTATTGATGTCATTTTATTTCTTTTTTAATTTGCCATTTAAAAGGAAATTGTTTAAATAGTAAATCAGTAAACTGCCAACTTCTGAAGACAGATTTATACAAAAATTTGTCCAAATTGAGATATTTAACTTTAAAACTTCAATATGTCCATTGAAGATGTTTTGGTCATATGGTAGCAACATCAATATATTATTTATTTTAATAAATACAACTGTAATTTATGAATTAGTCCTCTAGTAGCGAATATCGCATGAATTTACACTTAAAAATACAAATAAAAAGCAAAATATTCCAAATTTATGGTTGTACAGATATAATCACTTTAAGGTTAACTTTCTTGTCTCGTCTTCAATCTTTGTATTGTTCTCAGCTTTGTATTATATTTATCCATTTTGAGGCAACTCTCTAATTCCAGACAAAATCAATTAATGATTGATCTACTGAGTTTGGAGTAATAATATTGGTCTAAAATGTCTCCTATCTCTATTATAAAATCTGGGTTACCCTTACGATGGTTGATGATGGTAATTGAAATAATTCTGGAGATAATTTTTAGGCCATTATTTTAAAAATCCTACTAGTCACTAGCAGGAGGATTTTTTTAAATAAATAAATCTTTACTTCAATAAATTGTTCTTGTTAATACAATTCATCCGTTTTATTTATCCACAACGCAACCCACAATTGGTGACCCCAAGTGTATAACATGAACAAAACCACCGCGCAACCAACTGTCGCCGCTGTCTCGATCAAAATTTCGCCCTTCTGGCCAGAAAAGCCAATGCTGTGGTTTATCCGAGTGAAGACGCAATTTTCCGCGATCAGAATAACATAGGAGATCACAAAATTCAACCACGTCGTCTCCCAGTTGGAAGCAAAAGTCCTTGTCGAAGTCAGCGTCATCGTGAGTTCCCCTCCAGAGCAGCCATACAGCCACTTCAAAAATGAATTCATTAGGGGACTTGGGACGTCAACACAGCAGCTGCTATTCAGGGAGGAGATCGGGGACAGGAAACCCTCGCAATTCCTTCGCCACCTTCGGGGACTTGTCCAAGGCGTCCCTGAAGACATGCTCAGAGACATATGGTCCAGCTGACTTCCCCCTTCTGTTCAGCCAATTCTCCCAACGATCAGCCACCGAACTTCGACGAAGTCGTCGAATCCTGGAGGCAACCACTCTGACACTAATGTCGCATTCCATCAACAGCACATACGACGGCCTTGATGAAATTAGGACCTTCATGAGAAAGGTCACATCAGGTGGCTCAACAGACTCAAAACGGGACGGAGCCGTTCACCGAAGCAATGAAGTCCCGGAGCAAGGTATCCGATGCACCCCAACAGCCCCAGACGCACGAGCAGCCCGATCAACACCAACACCGGCACAAGCATTTGTTAGTATCATCAAAAGTTTGGTGAGAACGCTCGCAGATGTACGATCCCATGCCCAAGCCAAGGAGAACTGCTAGCAGCGGGAACCAGTTGCCCATCCGGATCCTCCCGCTTCACCATAACTGACTCTAACGTACCTCCACGCACATTAGCGGTCAAAGCGAATAGCGCTGAAACCGCCCAACGACTCACAATTGTAAATTATGTTAGGTTGTTCAATTGTGATATTCCCCTAGATTTAAGTGGCCTAATGTAAATGAATTGTAAGGCCGAAAAATTTTTGTTTATTAATTGTAATTCTGTAAATAAACCATGTCAAACAAACAAACATGCGTGCTCAGACCATTCAATTTACCTGCCACAACACACCCACGCACGTCAATCATTTTCTCTCTCTCTTTCTATATCTTTACTTTAATTCAATAAATCATTCTTGTTAATACAATCCATCCGTTTTATTCATCCACAACGCAACCCACAAGTTTCTTGATTAATACATCTAGTCATTCATAGACTGCGATCTGTCTCAATCACAAAGAAAGATTGAAAGAATTTTACTTTAACAAATGGACGTCAACAAACGATGATAAACACTTGTTCTTGAGCAAATGGCTAGAAATATAACCTTTTTGTTATACGACACTGCGATAAAAATTCATTCAATCTGCTTGAGAAAAATATAAAGAAAAAGTGAAACATTAGGAAATCGAGGAAATTTGAATTAACTCACTTGGAAAAATTCTTGATTGATTTTTTCTAACAATCTGCCAAAAAATAATGTTCATCCATTCAAAAGTTTTTTCTTATAGTTAAAAAAAAAATTAAGTTCGGTTCGAATATGATTCAACCATGGAACCATTTTTGTTAGCTCTATTTAAAGATAATAAGTTCGAGTGGCATGAAAGGTCATCTAAAGATTTTAAAAGAGATAAATTATGGCTGTGCCCAGGGTATAAGCCAAAAAAAGCATAGTGCTGCTAGGAGAAAAATAAAACAATTTAATTTTCTTGCGCAAGTTACACCCTTCTTCATGACCAAAAATTTTTTTAAATTACATGTCTGTGTCATTAATAATTAACATAAAATATTTTAGGAGTATTATTTTAAATAAAAGCATTAATTTTGTATGTGTGAAGTTGTTTGCACTCAAATCAGTGGGAAGATATTGTTAAAATATTTTGTGTATAAAATAATAAATAACACCGTCATGTAATTTTTAACAATTGAGGGTCTTGAGGCAGGGCGTGGCTTACCCCCGAAACGCTGACCGAAAATTTAATTGTTTTATTTTTCTCCTGGCTATATTATATTTTCTTCGAGTCTTTAAAGAAAAATATACTAAAGGTTCGGATAATAAAACAGGTGTCATTCACTTCGTCAGCTTGGCCAAAATACTTGTCAATAAAATCAAGTGAGTGGGACCGGAGAAAAAACGTTTACTTCATTTACCCGAATGCCCTTTTTTAACGCTTAAACCTAAAATAATAATTGTTATTTTTTTCCAGGTTTACTCATATGCGTTCGAGCCATTATTCAATATCTAAATATCAAACGAGGTTGGCGACTCTTGAGTGGTTCAGCACAAGAAAGGCTGCTTTTCTTCTACTAGACAACAAAAACATCAAACAAAAAATAAAAAAAACGTTGGTCGACGGCATCCCCTTCTAGATATATCTTTCCATAAATATTTATCTATCTTTCTAAATATACTATCTAGATAGAAAGATAAATATTTATAAACGAATTCTTTTTTTTTTCTCTTTCTCTCTGTTTATATATTGTCGTTAATATACGAAATCCTTAAAGACGCGAATTTCTATGATTGGGTTAGTAATACATGTATTTCTGTTCATTTTTTGGGAAATCGTTATACTTACACTTATATTTATATAACGTATTTAGGTAAGAGAAAGTAAAAAGAAAACTGAACAATCAAAACTCGATTTAACCATTCTGATAGCTTTTATAAATATAATAACAATGTTGAGATGAATTTATATAAATATTATTTGAGCCAAAAAAGTCTTAAAAAAACAACAATAGTCAGAATAAAATTCCCATTACTTTATTCACAATAATAACCAATGGAAATTTTCGAGATTAAAAAATTTTCAATATTGAAAAGTATTACTACAAATTTTAGAAAATATAATAAAGCTTAGTTCATAGGTTAAACGGGTGACCGTGGGTTTGAATTCCTCGATGTCTCATTTTTTTCTTCCAAGAGCTGAATATAAAAATCGTCAAAAAATGAAAAAATGAGATTACACTGTGGGAGTTTAACCGTGATTAGTCCCATTGAGTATTTTACTAACTCCTCTGGATTTTAAGATTATAATTGACTTTGAAGATAAATGCAGTAAAGGGCCAATCAATTAGATACATGCAGACTGTATTGGTCTGTTAGTGAATATAGCAAAATTTTCTCCGCAGCCTTCTAGTGCTTTTTGTATAAATTTGAAAAATTAATCCTTATATGAAAAAGATCCATGCAGGAAGACTTATTACTATTACTTATTAGTATTACAAGTTCTTGTCTTTTTTATTTTTGATCCAATGACCAGTAAAAGGCCAGGAATTTTTGTCATGAGGAGGATTTGAACCTTAGTGATCCTTAACTCAGCTTAGCTACTTTTAGTGAACATTTTTTTTTTTATCTAACATCAAAGAGGTGTAGGTCTGAAAGCCTTAAGAGTCTTTGGCATGTGAAAAATCTTTGAAAGCTTTCTTTTAAGATTGCTAGCCAAAAAATTTTGAAAAGTAAAACCCCTCATTTTTACTAGCAAATTCGTATTTTAACAGATTTCGTGTATTTACGATAAGATTATTTTATAAAAACACCTATTATTTTTATGTTTATCATTATCGTCCGATAAATATATAATATTTAAAATTTGACTAATCTCTGAATAATTTCGATAAACAAGCACAAAAAATGATTTTCCGGACTTTATTGATTCACAAATCAAAACAAAAAAGAAAGCTTCATCTCATTCCAAATGTCAATGAGCCCATGATCAAATATTTTAATCATTTGGGCTAAACTAGAATTGCAGTCCTAATTAAAGGTGTCATTTGAACACTTTATATATATATATATATATATATTTAAAAGTCCATAATTCCACTTTGATTTATTATTTATTGACGTCACCGATGCTAGTGTTTGTGATCCACTGGCTCTCCAATAGTCAAATAATAAATAAGGCTAGAAAAAGAAGAACGATTGATAATTTATAATTCGTTCCTGTTTGTGGGTTGTTCTTAAGATCTGACCCTAAAAAACATATTTACATTTTGGAAGAATTTTATTTAAATTATTTATTTATTTAAACTTTATTTTTTTATATATGTGTAAATAAATAAATAACAGAACAAGTTTATATCTGATTGAAAGAAATTTGGTATATTATAATTTTTCAAGATTCTCGGCAGGAAAGGGAAACGTTTCTGAGCAACTTTATTGTGTCATTATTACACTACTAGCCAGAGATATTGATAGGCACACCATATAAATAAGAATGTATAACAAGCCAATATTTCATTACTTTTACTCTGTGAGTGAGATTGTTTTATGAAACAGTCGAGGAATTCAAAAAATTTAACTTCCAGTTTGCTGTATTCGGTACTACTGCATATATGGAAAAATTGAAAGAGAAGTATTTTTTTCAAATTATATACAAAAAATTAATAAAACACATTATTCCTTTTGAGCAATCCAATAAGAAATTATAACAATTTTTATTTATAATTTTGGGCCTAAGCCTTTACTTTACTATTAACAATCGGCTGAATCCCACGAATGGCCCTACACATTAACTCAAAATTAGTTCTTATCCCAGGGAGCCCTTGACTGATGATAAGGCTATAAAGTAATCACTAAACGTCTTATTAATCATTTTTTCTTTTTCTTGACTGATCCTCACCGGCCAGAGTCATTTGATAATAATAAACTTGTTAAAAATTTATATAATAATAAAATTCAACATGTTTTATAAAATTTTCTATTGTGCATACCTTTTTTATAA
>JAAAKE020115351.1:0-16096 GCA_010014785.2 Anisolabis maritima | reverse complement strand
AACTTTTTATTTGAAATTTCCCTCCCCTTTGATTGAGCGAGTCTCAATCATAGTGAAAACCATTTTAAACTTATACAGTGGCTTAAGTCCCCAAAAGACAGATTTGTTTCTATCTCTTGAGAATATGTTAACTTTGTTACAGTTTTTTATTTTTTATTTTTATTTTTTATTTTATTTTTTGATATTGATAAAGAATTTATATTTTTAGTCTTAGCACCTATGTTGAAAATTTTATTAAAAGTATAAATTTTCAATTTAATTTTTTAAAGTATGGTTTTTATATATAGGCTAGAAATCTTATTATAACAAATCACACAATAAGTCCCGAGGCTAATTACTAAAAAAATTTTTTTTTTGCAAAATTCGACTTCATTCATCAACATAGTGTCCTACAGTGTGATGCATTCATTCCAACGCTTCTCTAACATTTCAATGCCTTTTTTGTAGAACGATTTATCTTTGAACTCAAAATAGACGTTTGTTGCGGCTATGAATTGAGTGAGCATTTGACGCAAATCTCTTTCCCTGGAGCATTTTATTGAGGTCTGCGAACAGGTAGTAATCCCTGGGAGCCAGATCTGGAGAATAAGCAAGATGGGGAAGCAATTCGAAATTCAATTCGTGCAATTTTGCCATCGTAGCCAACAACTTGTGACACTGTGAATTGTTTTGGTGAAAGAGCTTTTTGCTTTTCCATTTGGGAGCGTGTTTTCGCAATTTCTTCCTTCTAACGCACCAATAATGCCATGTAATATTCGCTGTTGATGGTTTTTCCTTTCTGACGATAGTCGAGGAATATGCATTTTTGCAGAAAAAAAATTTTGTTTCACGAAGACAATGCGCCGTCTTACACCTCAGCGGTTCCCATGGTGAAAATCCACGAAATACGGTTTGAACTGTTGACCACCCTCCATACTCACCAGATCTAGCCCCAAGCGACTTTTTTTGTTCCCTAAGCTAAAAGTTGCGCTCTGAGGACAGAGATTTTCGTCAAATGTGGAGGCCATCATGGGTTAGAAAGATGGGAGCATCGCTGGGAGAAGTAGTTAGACTTACAAGGAGACTAAGTAGAAAAATAAAAATAAATTTGAAGAAAAAATGTCTTGTATCTTTGTTAATTGGGAAACTTTTCAGACCACCCTCGTATATAGTAAAAAAATTATTTATTATTTTTAAAAGTTCTACTATCTTTCTATTTCTTTTTAATTAAAAATAGTAAGATAATACCTTGTAATCAGCTTTCAGCCACGAAGTTGAACTATTTTAAGCTCGAGATCCTCTTAAATAAAAATGGAGATTTCACATCCGTTGTGTGCCAACAATGCCCATAAGATTGTTACCATTTTATAGAGGATGAAAAAATCTTCAAAATTATGCGAAGTTCAAGTTTTTCTCATTAAAGTGGGCCGTAGTCAATTTTGCCGTGGATAAATATTCAAATATTTCAAAGATCATCTAATAAATAATTGTTCTATGAGTTTTAATCAAAATAGTTTGAGTAAATTTTGAGAAAATCGAAAGACTAAAAAAAAAAAAAAAAAAAAAAAAAACTAAATTAGTAAAAGGGGCCGAGACAATTTTGGGGCAGATAAGGATTAATATATTTCAGAATTTTTATAGCAAGTTTTGAGAAAATCGAAAACTAAAGAATTACATTAGTAAAGTACTGTTATCTGTTTACTGATTTTATTGAAAAGCTTCGAGGTTCAAGCGACGAGGGCACCTATAGCATTTCGGTTCCTTAATGCGACCTCATATGCTTTTGTTTATATATTTGAACAACAAAGATTGAATTCGTTCATAGGAAAATTTGTAAAAAAAAAAAATATTTGTAAAAAACACATAAAGGAAGACTCACATTATTAGTAAAAAAAATATTGACTTTTATTATTATTTATTATTTTCATTTTTTTTTTTTTTTAACCTTTAAATAATAATATTTCACTTGGTTGAATTTAGATTTTCTTAATTTAAAAATGCCACAATTTTATATTTCAATGAAATATAAAATGAAGGCTTAAACTTAAAGTCTAAGCGTATATTATTTCAAGAATATATGCAGAAGGCATATGTAGAGATAACAAAAGATAATTTTATGATTTTTATTTTCTCTATTTTTTTTAATTACTTACTTTTAAAGAGAGTAAATGTTTTTATGGTTATATTCAAATCTCCCTGGCATCAATTTATAAGAGATAATTTTTGAAAAGCAAACAAATCCAATTATTATCTGTAAAAAATTTCTTCTAGTTAGTTGCCTTTAAATATTTAAGCAAATATTAATAAATAGACTTGAAATCAAAGATAAATATATATAGCTATATAATTCGTAACAAAATTGTTTAGATTAAATTAAAGGTGAAAATTTACAGCAAATATTTGTAAAGATAAAATAAAAAATCTGGTGTGAAGGATGCATATCACACAACTTTCTCTTACCTAAGGTAAGGAAAATTATGTTTGAGCTGTCACACCAGATTTTTTTTGTCGGGTCCCCTTGGTAGCTGGTTTACAATTTTATTTTGCTTTTATTATTTTGTTTAGAGAGTTTTCGTTTGTGTGTATTAATCATTAATTAAATTATAAAAAATTAAATTTAATTAATTAATTAGTTATTAAATTCCGTTAATAAACGGAATATTATCAAATATAGGAATTTTTTTCTTTTAAGACTTTCTCGACATCTCAGGCCATTTAGACTCCTCCGTATTCAACATAGGAATTAAAAATATTTATATTTTGTTACCATGGCAATGGGTCTTCCTATCTTTTCTATGGGATACTTAAAATCCAAAATTGAGGACCTCACAAAATTTTGAAGTGGAAAATGATTAATACATCTTAAAGAGTATTTAATTTATTATATGCACATCCAAATTAATCAATATTGTTAAAGTGATTTAAAGAAACTAAAGAAGGTACATCAGTAAGGTGGACCCAAAAAAGTTTTGGGGGAGATAAGGTTTAATAGATTTTAAAGATTAACTAATAAATAATTGATTTATGAATTTTAATCAAAATTGTTAGAGCAAATTTTGAGAAAATCGAAAAAAAAAAAAAAAAAAAGTACATCAGTTAAGTTAACACTTTGGCCAATTTTATTCACAAGTTTCAAGTTGCGATAAGCTTACCTACCTTAAATAGAAAATTTCAGCCTCGTACGTTTTTTCGCTTTTGAGAAATCTTGTTCACAGAAACAGGGACAGACTATTTTGCGAGATGCATTTTTTACACACAGGCGACCTCAAAACGAGTATTTTCGTTGAAATCCCGACATAGATTTTTTTTGCGATTGCAAAACTTTCTTCCTATATATTTCATATATTGTTAAGAGAAAGTAAAAGCATAGAGACTCTCAAAATATTTAATTGTCCTTTCGAGAAATAGATGCCGCTAAGATTTAACATGCTCCAAAACAAATGCGCAGGTCTTGCCATAATTAATAATTGTCTTTTTTTTTACAAATTTAATTTAGTGAATTTTTGTTTATAAAAAATATGGCAAATGATAATTAAGTTCATGATGGAGTTATAGATTGTTTAAATGTACAAAAAACCTACATGAATGTAAAGATCGAAAGGCGGAAATTATAATTTCGATTCTGCAGGAAGATGTGAAACCTTTCCCATTCTCTCTTTCCAGAGCTCAAGGATAGGAGATTGGAGGGCTGAGCTCGCATTGAGTAAGAGCCAAAATGCACCCATGAATAGAGGGATTTGGACCCGAAAATCCCAAGATAAGCAGGTGGGGTTCGCCATTTGCCGAGTTTCCCAATTGTGAACGGCTTAACGCGAAACCCACAATCGACTCTGCTGTTCGGAGTGTTCAATAAAATAATGTCATCTGTTAGACAAATGTTTTCCAATCCCATCATCTCTACCTCAACATACGACCAACATATGATTTTAATAAACGACAATTTAAAAAATCCCACCAATCCATTTTGAATAAATAATTTAATCACTTCTCTATTTTTAAATTAAATCAAACTTGCAAAGGAAAAAAAGAGTTTAAAATTAATGGGTAGTCAAAAAAGTTTCCGCCGATTTTGCCGATAGATGTCTTTAAAGTGGTATATTTCTTGTAATATAAATCGCATCTGATTATATTAGGGGTCATCTGATAGATGACATTTCATAGATCGTTATAGAAAAAAATGGTTGAAATTTTGGATATGTGAAAAGGGAGATAGTCAGACAGTAGGATAACCTCTCTCGAAATAAAACTCCCAAAATATGAAACGTTTCGGCTTTAATTACAGTGTACCCCATCTCATCGTGAAGATTGTTGAAATTTGTTTATTCAGTCAAAAGTTAATCAGTTTTCAAAATGAGCGAATATAAGGAAGAAATTCGATACATTTTAAAATTATATTTGTGACAGCCGTTTATAACTCAACTTTCTCTTGACTAACGTAAGGAAAATTGTGTTATGAGCTGTCACATTAGATTTTTTGAGTCAGGTCCCTAGCAAGCCTGTTCACAATTTTTAGCTTTTAATATTAAAAATTTTTCGTTTGTCTGTATCAATCAATTATTAAAATTATAAAAACAAATTAAATTAAAAGGATTAAAATTGCAATTAAATTCCGTTTATTAATAAACATAGGAATTTAAAATATTTATATTTTGATACAATGGCAACGGGTCTTCCTATCTTTTTTCTATGCGATACTTAAAATCCAAAATATAGGGTCCACATTATTTTGAGGTAGAAAATGATTAAGGCTTCTTAAAGATCATTCTATTTATTATATGTTAACCAATTTAATCAATATTCTTATAGTAGTTTAAGAGAAAATCTAAAAAACTTACAAAAGTACATCAGTAAAGTACTAGTATTCATTGCCCAATTTTATTCGAAATCTTCGGGGTGCAAGCCAGGGGGATACCAAGCTTAATTATAAAGTTGCAGCCTCGTACGTTTTTTCTTTTAAGAAAATATTGTTCATCCACACACACACAGAGACAGAGAGAGAGAGAAATCATTTTGCGAGACCCATTTTTTAGACTCCGGGGACCTCAAAATGTGTATTTCAATTGAAATCTCGACAATGATTTTTATATATAGAAAATATTCTATATATTTCATATATAAGCAAGAGAAAGCAAAAAAGAAAGACTAGGCAAATAAAAAATTTGAACAGTTTAAGGCGATGATGCCATATCAGAAAAAACCACTCATGAATGGTTCGCGCCCTCACCTCCACCCCCCACTCCCGTGGCCGAGAGTTTAAAGTTACTGTCATTGTGTTTATTGATAACCTTAAAAGAAAACGGGTGAGGCAGTCAGATTATAATTTATTTAAATCTATTAGATATCAATTGACGAAAATAAATATGCCTAGAAAATTCGTATCGTAAAATAATAAATAATTGTTTAAAGTCTATATGGCCTCAGATGCCGAAAAGACTATCAAAAAATGATCCGCTTGATTTCGATCTGGAAATTATGATGTCAAAGTTACACCTAGTTCTGGCCAACCATTTACAGAAAAAGTCGATGAAGTCATGCAAAAATTGGTGCAAGAGCGGCAAAAAGCAAGCATTACATAGGCGAGTAACTTCAAATTCACCATCAAACAGTTTTAAACCATTTGGAGAAGGCTGGATATAAAAACAAGCTCGATGTTTGAGTACCTCAAGATTTAAGAGATAAAGAAAAATTTAATGTACTGTGTTTCCATCTGCCAATCACTGCTGAAACGAAAAGAAATCGAACCATTTTTGCAACGTATCATTACCGGTGATGAAAAATGGATCACGTACAAAAATAATGTGCAAAAAAGGTCGTGGTCGAAACAGGGTGAGACCGCACAAACGGTGGCAATACTTGAATTGACTCCAAAGAAGGTGATACTATGTGTTTAGTGGGATTAGAAGAGAATCGCGAATCATGAAGTGTTACAACCTGATCCCAACGATTGATTCTGATCCTTACTAACAAAATTAAAGCAGGCAATTAAAAGAAAGCGGCTGGAATTGATCAAAAGAAAATGTGTTGTGTCCTAACAAGACAACGCCAGACCACTCACATTTTTTATACGACTCGGAAAAAATTAAGAGAGTTTGATTGTGAGGTTTTGATGGATCCACCGTATAGCTCAGGTTTTACACGTTAGACTACAATTTGTTTCTTTCTCTGCAGAACTCCGTTTTTTTTTTTCTGTTTTTTAAGGTGGTTGCCTCCCATTGGGGATAGTCACTTAGGCTACTAATGGCCCATTGTGATACTACTTGAGCTTCTGGGGGTGAGATTATCTCTCACATTCCTACCCCAGGAGAAGACTTCTGGCAAAGTTGAAAATAATTTTTTGCGGCAAGCCGGACTCGAACCCGAGCAATTTTCATACTCTAGATTTGTAATCCGCAGCTTATCCGTCTTAACCACTGCCTCATCGCAGAACTCCCTTAATGATCTAAAATTGACTTCAAAAGAGGCCTGTGAAAATCACTGGTCACAATTTTTCGCCCAGAAACCACAGAAGTTATATAGTAACTAGATAATCTTGTTTGGTTGTGCCAAAAAAATGGCAAAAAGTTATCCATCAAAATCGTACATATTTGGTTTAATAACGTTCACTGGAAATAATTAAAAAAATGCGTTTGAAAATGCCTGAAAATTTTTCGAGGGAAACATTAAGTCCAACAGGACTTTAATGACCAGAGGTCACATCCAAATAAGAATAACAGGAGTACGAAAGAGTGAGGACTATAAAAGAAGCTTGTTGAGTTTGGATTTGAAAGATTGGAGATTGTAACTTTTAGTAAAGATAGTAGCAGAGAGGTCGTTCCATTCATGGGAAATCATGGTGATAAAGGAAGACTGGAATTGGCTATTTCTACTATTCGCAACTTGGGGATGTTGAGACAATGACTCACTTGCATTGCGGAGAAAAGTTGCTTTTGGAGGAATGTTAGATTTTAATTCAGCAGAACGTCGGTCATGGTAATAACTGTAAAAAATGTAAATGTAAATGAAGAGACCCTTCTGTGGTCGAAAGGCTGCAAGAAGGCTGTAAGAGACACGTCTCCGATCAGTATAACCGCAGGCCAATTGCGTCAAGGGAAAAGAGAGCATGCTGAGAAGCACCCCCATAAGTGGCACCCATAATCAAAACACGGACTATTCTGATTCTCGTATAGGATCATAAGTTGGTGGAAAGCGAAATATTGCTTGGCTCTGAAGAGAAAAGCAAGCTTCCTAGCAGCAGATTTGGTGACCGGAGAAATATGGTCCAGAACAGAAAGCGAGTCTTTGAACTCGAGATTATTATGACTGTAGGTAAAGGATGAGCATTTTGGATTTTTCAGTCTGGAAATTAGGCAACATTGGGATTTCTTGGAGTTCAAATTGAATGTTACGTGTTTCCTATTTCTTCAAGGTGCCGAGATCATCATTAATAAAATAAACAGAATCCTAGCAATTGAGCGTAGAGGAAACTCCCCCCCCCCAGAGTATTATCCTCAGTAAAATAGTGATTTGGGATTGGAGGTCCCTCTCATGAGGTCATTGGTGTACATAAGAAATAGGGTGGGAGGAAATACCTTGGGGTATCTCAGCATTGATTATATGAGAATCAGAATTAATTATATGAACCATATATAATTGGCTAGCTCGTCCTTTACTTTGCAATACGCGTGAGGAATAATGAAAAGTGTATATACCTAGTAAATGAACTATAATACTAATTTAGATTATTCAATTTGATTTTGGTCCAATTAATTTATTAATAAATTACATTTAGATTTATTATAATTGGATTTAAAGAAAACATAGATCAAATCCAAAGATAAAAATGAGAAGAGTGTATGACAGATGTTGGTGGGTGAAGGGCGTTTATAATTGAATATATTGCAGCCCTTGGTGGCGTTCCTTTAGGAGTTGCGTGTATACACAAAGGGCCGGCATGAATGCACCGCCAATTAATCACTCGAAACAAGGGAAAGTAATAATAATTTCAAGAAAGGAAGATGAATTTATGCAATTCGGGCTAATTTAATATTTCGACATCCTCCTTCGTTCTTTCCTTTGAAATTATCTTCTCGTTGTTGGTTTTATTGATGCTGATATAGTCCTTTTCTTCATTTTTTTTTGTCATTAAGAGATATGATTTAATTGTTTAAATGATGAAAAAATTCTCATTCCTCTTTCTTACATATAAAATGCAAGAGATATCATTTTTTTAACAAATGGTAAATTAATTAATAAATTTTTTAACGGATCATCATGTTATATTAGGTAGAGTTTATTGGAAATTATATATAGAAGTTTATTTTAAAGTATAAGTTGTTTTATGTATATGGAATTGTGATTTTATATGCTTATAATTAAACACAATTTGATAATTTCTATGCAAAGTGCGATTTTGGTTGATTTATACAAGGTGTATTCTCCATAAACCTTCATGTTAATAAATTAATATGTTGAAGACCCCTCCCTCCCTTTTTAGGCTAAACTCACACTGGCAGGTTTTTAATCATTTTTTACTTTTATTTACCTATAATATATGAAATATTTAATATAGAGAAAGTATAGCCAAAAAATTGGAAATACTTTTTGAGATCATGTCTAAAAATCGACTAGGTCGTTTTTCAAGAAAATTTTTTTAACCTTTTTAGTTGGCTCTCGCTTTGAAGATCCTTTTCTTATCTTTTGCTTTTCGACTTTTAGGAGAATTGGCCTTGGTCCTTGGTTCTGTTTTTTCTCTATTCTAAATCTTTCCCCAATTTAACATTTTATATCTTTAATTCCTTCTCTAGAACCTCATTCACTATATTTTCAGTTCCCACAACTCTCTCTCTCTCTCTGTACGCCCTTTCTATCAATATTCTTTGCTCTCTCTGCTTCTTTTCTAAACTTTGCACTCATTCCTTGTACTAATCGAGTTCATTTTTAAGTACGACTCTTTCTGTCTTGTAGGACTGAAGCTCTTTTTTCAACCTTTCTATGCCACTCTCTTTTCTCTCTATCCCTCTCCTCTCTATCCATTTCCAGTTCCTTTTTCATTTCCTTTATTATTTCCTTTTTGAAGGTAATCTTAATTTCTTTCATCTATAGTGATAGCTTGAAAATTGTTTCAAAAACGTTCTGTGTCTCTTTTAAATCTTCTCTTTTCCCCTTCTTATGAGAACCCTCTTCTTTGGGATTTTTTGTCTCAAGATTTTGATCTTACTATTTTCTGTATATCTAGTTAATGATGTTTGTCTCAAAATACTCCCATCGGTCTCATCTGAGCGATTACCTGGTTAGTAGGAGCATTAGGATTTGGAGGGGTATTGCATTGCGCTGGCTCGTCCGAGAGACTTTCTAAAGGCTTGAAAGCCCTGGTTTGCTCGTTTGGGCCAAGGATCTCTGAATTATAATTCTTTTTCATTTTTTTTACCTTGTTTTGCTATTGACGATAAATTGCTTAAATCTATTAATTAATTTCAATTTATATTTTAAATGAGTTCTTCTTTAGTAATACTTCGTGATTTGTATTTATAAAAATAAACAAATTTTTATATTATCTCAGAAGCTGATTTATTTGTTTTATCAAATTTGATTTTAAATTTAAGAAAAATAGAATTTTTCCTTTCTCATATTTATGTATTTTTAAAAATCTTTTTCGGCATCTCATTCCATTTAGAGTCCATCTTTATTTATTTAAATTAATTGGTAGCCAATATAATTTCAATAAATTTTTCTCGCTAAGGACGGGAAGCGAACTACAGATCTTTAGTACGTAAAGGCAGACCTCTAGCTCTGGGTTAAGAGATAGGTCAATTTATGTATTTAGATACTATATTATCTAAAACAGTTTCTACTTACAAGGTTTTGCTGAGCGCGAAGAACACCACAGGCTTACACAAAAATTTCTCCAAAAGAATGAAAAATACCAGGAAAAACTTAAATAAACCGAAAGTCACCTAAACACTATCTTACTCAGTCACTTGCTCTTCTTGGAAATCTTTTATGCTATCATGAGTAATTTGGAAGTCTTGTAGGCGTTCTAAGATGCGGAAGGTGTTTTTTACATAGGATAATGCTTGTTCTGCTAGTAGTTGTAGATTTTTGACTAGGTGTTGGGCTAATTTGTGAGTAGGTGAGCGGAAAGCACTGATTATCTGGCGTAGAGAAGAGAGAAGGATTTTTTGAAGGCCGTAGGCTCAAAGTATTTTAGAGGAAACCATTGATTCCCACAAAACAACAGGCACCCAAAAATGAGATAGAGACAAACAGAACAATACAATCCAACAAGGTCCAAACAATACTAACACATGCAGCCAATACAGAAGTCGAAACAACTCCAACCAATGAATCACAAACAACACCAACACGAAAACACCCACCAAAGCTGAACTGATGCGAGTCCTCCCCACTCCTTCCACAGAGATTACGAGGGTAGTGACTCGCTCTAAAGCATGTCTTTTGGTCTCAAGCGAGTGACCAGGTAACACCTTGACCCGGGGAGTAGACAGATTGAGGCCTCGAAATCAACCCAAAAAGAACACTAACAGCACAATAACCAACCAAGCCCGTCCTAGATCTCAGAGGAAAAGTCACACCTCAGAGACATCAACCTACCAAATTTGGAGACCGAAAACAAACCACCACCACTTCCTAACTCACCACTCTTGAAAATGACTGAAACGTCGAGTTAATCTCAACAATCAAGGCGGACCAACCCGTGAAAACATTATTCCATATATATATTTCATTTGTGAAGTATGACACAATATTAGAACAATCTAATATGAAGACCATATATATCTATTAATTTGTTTAATTTAGAATCTAAAATTTGTATGATTTTTATCAATAGATCAAAAACTATTTGTGATATCAGAATATCGAGTTTAGTTCTGACCTTCGAAGGGTGAACATCTTTTTGAAGCAGGTAACTTACCCAACCTTCCACTACCCATACCAAGCAACTAACGGTTATCACCGCTTAAAAAATTCTCAAAACAACCTGAAAGCAGGTCAAAGACTCAGCCACCTATACAAGGCACCAAAGTGTTTGTACCACCCGTGGACGAAAATAATGACCCTTATTCATTAGTGATAGATCCAGGGCATATCACTAAACTATTAAACTCGCGAATTCCTACAAAATCGCTAAGCGGAACAATTACTGAAAGCTATTTCAAAAAAAATAGCAAACAGAAATCGAAAATGACTCCGACACCAATTCAGAAAGAAAAATCCAAGAAAAAAAAACGAAAACGAAGCTCTAACTAGGGAAAATAAGGCCCTCAAAGAAATCATTTAAAAACTCGAGGCCCAAATTGCTTCACTCATAACACCTTCTAACAGATTTGCACCCCTGCAAACTACCGATGCAGTCGATCAAACAAAAATGGACCAAGACGACGATCGAGACTTCACTCAAGTGAAAAGATAGAAGAGGACCGGAGCAAGATCTCCAATACCTCCATCAACCGATCAGCCACACACCACCACTAACCAAAAAACAACCACCTCCGGAACTTCTGTTACCGACAAGAATGCCGCGACCTCAAATCAACAGAGCACGCCGCCATTAACCCACCAACAAACCCTTCAATATAAAAAAAAGACACCAAAGGTAAGACGCCTCCAATAAATATTTTATACTCGGATATAAAAAAATCAACGAAAACACTCCAGGATCTAAAAATTACCAATTACAAATTCAAATATATCGACAATTCAAAATATGCACTAAACTTAAGCAATAGTCAGGATCACAAAAATTTCTTAATTAAATTAAAAGAGGAAAAAATAGCCCATTACAGCTATACTCTGAAAGAGGAGAGACTACAATATTTCCTGCTGAAAGGCTTCGCATCACTATATGATAGCGACCAAGTAAAAGACATGCTCAAACAACTATATCTCGTAGATGTAGTTAAAGTAACTAGATTCTCCACCAGACATGCCAGGACCCAAAACAAATTGTTACCCTACTGGATAATACAAATATCCGTACAGAGCAAAGCACAGAACCTATTAAGCGTTAAAAGTCTTGATCACCAAATCATAAAATTCCAAAAATTAAATAAAGACAAACGAGGCACTAATCCAACACAATGCAAAAGATGCCAGCGGCTGCGATATACAGCAGTAAACTGTGAAATGCCCTACCGCTGCGTAAAATCAGCCAACCACACGAGGCGGGACAATGCAGCCTAGAAAAGGGCACGCAAGTGAGCAAAAATGTGGTATACTGCGTGCTCTGTAAAGGACACGGACATCCAGCCTCCTACAGGGGATGTCCAAAAATCAAAGAAACTAAAAAAATCAATGAAAAAAAAATAATTAACCAAGCACAAAAAGAAAAAAAAATGCCCAAATCAATAGGTACGTTTCTCTTGAATTGAGTTAGGCCAACTCACTCAAGGGAAACAACAACAAGCCCCAACCAACCATTGCCAGTGGGGGATAACTTTTTAGTAATGTTGAGCCCATTCCAATCAAAAATGGAAACTCAACTAAACAAATTGGCCTCAGCAATACAATCCAATGCCGAAAATATTGCAGCCCTATTTAGTGTCTTCAATCAATTAACAAACAGGGAGGATGGACACTAAAGAACCACCTACCAAGTAGCCGACAAAATTAAAAAAATTAAAAATTATACAAATCAATTTGAACTCGCTAATCGCGAACGAGAGGAAAGCTAACCTGCTACAACTCCTCCAGGAGAGAAACCCGGATATAGCGCTCATCTGCGAGACAAAACTAAATTATACGCACAAAATCAATTTCGCAAATTACGATCTAATTAGAACAGACAGAACAAACTCTACCCAAGGGGGAGGAACGGTCATTCTAATAAAAAAGGGAATAAAATACAAAAGAATAACCAACAGGGAAGGGCAGGGACAATAGAAAAGACAATAATAAATTTTAAACTAGGGGGGAAAAGAAACCTTTACACAATAGCGGCGTATGCACCAGGTAAGAATTACAAAGAATTCATCAAGGAATTAGAGGAACTATTTGACACATTAAAACTTAACCACCGGAACAATTACTTTGTTCTGGGAGATCTAAATGCCAAACACAAAAACTGGCAAAATAACATTAATAATATCAGGGGGGTGAAATTAGCGGAATGGATGGACGCACGAAGCCTCTATTATAATATCTTTAGAGTCTTGTGTCTATTAAGAGAATGTCCAGGTACGAATTCCCTCTGGGGAAGGAGGGTGTCTCGGAGGTTATTAACCTGACTCTGTATTTTAGATCGTTTGCCTCGATCCGTTCCTTAAGTTTATTACCCCTTGGGTCGTTTACCTGTTTGTGCCTTTGTGTGTTTGCTGTTTAGGTCACCCCCTAAGATGAAAAATTTTTCTGTCTGGTCTAAGTTTAGTTTTTTAAATAGGTCTTCTAATTCAGGGATAAATTTTTTTTCGTCTGTTGTCTTGGTGTTCGCGGCATATGCTGAGATGATTACTAATTATTTGCCTTTACTTAAATTTAGTTTGATTATTGTATTCTCTAGTAATTGGCGTTCGTTGTGGGTCGAATTAATAACTTCCTTTATTTGTATTTCTTTTTTTATTAGTTTTGCTATCCCCTGTGTTGAGTTTGGTCTGTCCGTCCTGATAAGTTTGTAATCTTTAAATGTCATTGTGTGTTTGTGGTTTAGTTTGGTTTCACAGACAAGTACTATATCGGATCTTTGTGTTTTGAGGAGGTTGTGTAAATTGGCTCGTCTTTGGTTGCTAATTAAGGAGTTTGTGTTTAAACTAATAATTTTTTAGATTATTTAATTTTAGTTTTTTGTTTTCTGTCATTTTTAGTGTTGGTTTAGTATTTGGAATAAGGTGTATATTTGCGCAATTTTTTTAGTATTTTCTTTAATATTTTCTTGTATATTTTGTATGTTATTCTGGAATCTGTTTAGTATTTCCAGAATTTTTCTCCCGATTGTTACTGTTATTATTAATGTTATTGTTTCTGGCCATACTGGCGTATGAGACCTCTGGCCTAGTATATTTAATTATTATTTCTAAATTTTTTTGTTTTTCCGCGACTGTTTTTTTTCCCTAATTTTTTTTAGGGAGGGGCATCCTGGCCGTTGGATGTCCGTATTTTTTGCATGTGATACAGAAAATTTTTTCATTATCTAATTGCAGGTTCTGCTCTATTACCGCGTATTCTGCGCAATTACCTACTTCGTGTGATTCAGGGCATTTCACACAACGGTAGTCCATGTGGCAGTTAGATGCTACGTGTCCATACCGCTGGCAACGTTTGCACTGAGTTATATGATTTATGGTTTTCCTTAGTTTCTCTTATTCTTATCATTTGGTGGTTCATTTTTTTTATTGCCAGAAAATCTTTAATATTACTCTGGGGACCAAGTTGGATTACCCAGGGCGGTAATTTTTTATTGTTATTTTTGGAGAATTTTGTCTCCAGACGAAAAATTTTTTTAATAACTATATTTTCTATTTTGATCTCGAGGAGATCGTCGAGTACGTCTTTTTCTGAGTAGTAGGGGGCCAGGCCTTTTATCCAAAAGGACTGTACTTTCTCCTCTTTTGGGGTATATGTGTAGAATTTTATTCCTGCTTTTTCCAGCTCCTCTTTAACTTTGTTGTGTTCTGTTAGAGAGGAGAGGTATATAGCGTGTTTATTAGATAAACTTAGATAAATTTTGTGGTGAAGTTGTATATATTTAGTTAATTTTTTATGATATTTTTAGTTGATTTGATATCTGTGTAGAGGACGTTAAGCGGAAGAGGAAGATGATTCCATCGGTTGTGGTGTCGCTTGTCGGTCGGTTGTTGAAGTTGCGTGGATTGTGTGAATCTCTGGGATTGTAGACTTGGTGGTTGTTGACACGGATTGTGGCGTTTCACTGTTTCGTTTGGCTTGCCTTTTTTTCGGGCTTGGTTTTTTTTGCGGCTGGAGGCTCTCTTCTGGTGGTTCTTCGGGTGTGGTACGGTTGATGTTTTCTTCCGCGCATGCTAGTGCTGCGAAGGAGTTAGTGTGGATAAAAATTTGGTTGTTTGGGCATTACCTTTTTTCTTATCGGATTCAAGGAGCTTGATTTTGTCCTCAAGCATCTTGATTGTTTTTTTATCACTTTGCATCTTGAGTTGTTCGATTTTCTTATCCTTATCAACCTTGATGATTGAGTGGATTGATGGCATTCGCGTTTCTCATAAGTACCCGGAGATGTTTTCTGCTATCTCTTCTTTGTTTATAAGGGAAGAGAATTTTAGTATTTTTTCTGGAATTTTTTTGTTTCAGAAGAGTTAAATAAGTTTAGCTCATCTGGTGTGTATTTGTTTCCATCGCTTGATGAAAGCAGGATGACTTTTTTGGTAGGTTTGTATGCGGTTGAAGCAGGTAGGTGGGTCGGGTCCCAGTTGTCCTTTGTTAGATGTTAGCTCTATGAAGGTTCGGGGTAGACTCAATATCTTAGCAACTAGAACATTTAAATGGCGATTTAATATTTTAAATTTAAAATATGAGAAGAACTACGGTCGTTCTCACTCTCTTTCTCACATTATATAATCTATTTTTTTATAATAATCACTAAAAAATTTGCATTATAATATATATATATATATAAATATATTATAAATGTTTTCTTTGCAGATTTTTATCCTGATTACCAATCAATAATACCCATTTTTATATCTTAATTATTTTTTGAGAAATTAATTAATAACCATAAAAAATTTGCATGCCTCATTATCATTAGAAAATAAACTTATATGACATATGATATATGATCTATTCAAAAATTAACGGATATTAATTAATATGTCTTACCAGTGTAATAGTAACTGTAACTGATGATGTGAATCATTTTCCATTTGTTTTAGGGTTGAAAAAGATATAAGAAGTTAAAACCCCCTATTTCGGTGTGTTGCCCGATATTATGGCAAACGTCTGGTGTAATCGCTGTATTTCTTAAATTAGTTTAACGAAATAAAAAATTAGTATTAAATTGACATTAAACTGCTACCTAGAGGGCCAAAAGAAAAAATCGGATGTGACGTGTGATTTTCTTTTAGTCAGATTAATTTTTTTATTTTTCTTTACCATTAAAATAATAATCATACTTAACAAATGTATTTATAAAATAAAGTAATTTTATAACTAG